>JABCRI010000926.1:0-52190 GCA_015143295.1 Tetracentron sinense
CGCGTAGGGAGATCAATGTCAAGATAACTGCAAACACTTGCATCCTCACATCACCATACAATTACCTGTGTCCTTCAAATCCGTTAATAATATTTAAAGGTCAATGAGATACTCGTGATCGTAAGCACACACGTTTTAGAATGATCCCAGAACCACGTGCGGGCGGGGGTGTGGTGGGGTGGGGATCTCACATGAAGAAATACAACCTCAATTAATGAAATGTAATCTATATTTCACTTGCTTACACGGTGTTCAATCTGTAATAACCGGATTAAATTTACTCTATTGTTTTAGATACACTTTTAACTAATTAAGGATACTACTATGAGTATTTAATTAACAATATAAGAAGACCAGGTTGGACCTATCCATAAAACCCAACGAGAGTTTGACTTTATTGGTGGGCCCAGCCCATGGATTTACTTCCCTAGGATGGGTGCCACTTTGGAGATCTCTATTTCTATAGGGATGTAAGCACGGGTTTGAACCTTAAAAATCACCCCTCATGTATTAAGTCGCCACCTATTTATCAGAAGGGATAAACCTCGAAAATGTTGGATGTCTTAGTCTCCAATTAAAGATCAGGTACGAGTTCGTGGCTTAATTCGGGAAGATGGATTAAAGCCCAAAAAAACAACAAAAAGGAACACTCTCAAACTTAGGTGGTTCCCTAGCTTCGAGGTTTTAATCCAATAAAGTTCAAAATTAATCAAATACCTAAGGTTTAAGTTACATACTAATCGGTAGAAAGAAAGCTAACTAGGGTCGAACCCCCCGGGTTTGGGTTGCCCTCGGTACTCACATTTTGGTTGACTCAGACCGAGCTAGTTCTGCACTTGAGTTTGTGCGACGAAAGTTAGGGGTTTTTGTGTGTACACCTAAGGGTAGCTAAGGAGCTTAATACCGTGATTAGTTGTGCTTGACCGATTTGGTTCATGCAAAGCGGTTGAGCATCTTAGGCTAGGTATTGAGGCCCAGTAGGCCAGGATGAATCCCAGAGGCTACTGGTGTAAGCCTAGAGGGCTAAGAGGTGTAACCCAATGTATACAGGAGTGTTGCTAACCCCGGGTTTTTTAAAAGTGTGTTAACCATGGTTACCAGTGCTAAGAACATCATTTTTTTTTGGTCTTTTTGTATTTTTTTTTTAAATGGATTTTGAATTTTTTCAAATTTTGTGGGTTTAATGTGCTTACCCTAATTAGAAGTTTAATCGGGGCCGTTTTTAACCATGTTTATGGTCAGGTCTGTCAAAAGTAGACCCTAATGTGTGGCAGGGGCTAGATGGCCTCTCTACCCTGTCTGGTTCCTACCCAAAGCTCGAGATCAAATTACAGAATGGAGGTACTCGATTACCTCATTATAATCAATTTTTAGAACCCATTTCTGGGGTTTTATCTGGTTTAGGGATCACCCTTCGGAAATGAAGACACAAGGACAAGCCTGAGTGCAAGGATTCCGTGTGCCCTGGTCTCAGCCCAAGAGCGCCCTCGGATTGTGGGCCCCACAAGGCCCAAAGCCACCCCAAAAATTGTTGGCTATGTCATCATCGGCAGTTAGACTGCCGACATTAAGAATAGCACTCTAACCCATGTTTGATGCCATGGTAACCATGGTTAGCCTCAGAGTTAGGTTCCAAATTTTCCGGGAGGTCGAGGGAGGAGGGCTTCCCAAGGGGCCTAGAAGTGGGCCCAAAGGATGGGAGGCATGTGGGCCCCACATTAGCCCCAAACTCACTGCAAAAGAATGAATGTCCTGTCAATACGATTACCGACAGGGAGGCCAGGTTGATTTGCAACCAACTAACCCTATTTTACGGGTTGAGTTTAGGACTTGAAACTTGGTGTGGGTGAAACCAAGGTCCAGGTATCTCAACCATGTCCACCTGGAACTGACCAGGGCTTGACTACCTGGTTAAGAGGCGATTTACCGGGAATCAAAATTGTGTCTTGAATGGTATTTGCTACTCGACCCTACATTTTCAATTGCAACAAAACATTATTTCCCCCACTAAGGGGTTTCCTAGCTGGGGTCTAAAAAATGGCTTTCCCTCATTGAACTAAGGGACCCCCCATACCCCAAGGTGATATCCATGCACACTGAGGGGGTATTGAACCCAGTCACACTCAAGGGTATCCCCACACCTTGAGGAAGGTGGTGGGATGCAGGTGTCATCGGTTAAAATGCTACAATAACACAAAAATAGGATAAGTGGATCCCCTATAATAGGACCAGGGGTCCCTTACATGATGATCAACTGTAACGTCCATGTTTTTTGTGTTGGCATATTCTGGTGTCACCCCAGTTAGTCTAGTGTCTAGTGTTATCTTGTGTCCTTGCCGTAAACACAGCATTCCGCAAACAAGTGAATTTGAAGACCGTTGAAGACTCGTTGATCCTTTCTCTTCTCATACAGGTATCGACCCTAGATCCTTTTCGCTCCTCACACCATAGTGAGAATTGCACTTAGAAGTATCCTAATATGATTCTTGTTGGTAAGTGTCCTAACTAACCATATGGACCCCAGGTGATGAGATAAACATGCAAATATAAGTTTAAAAAAATTCTGACGAATTTTTCAAAACAACTAAGTTGCTTGAAAAGTGGCTATCTCCCAAACCTGTAGCTCGGATTTGACTCTAGACATATATCAAATCGCTCATGTCATAAGAATCTATAACTTTTGTGAAGGGGTGTGAGAGCCAATCACTAGATTTTTTAAAATCAGGTGCGTTGCAACCTCAGTCGACCCTTACCATTGGGGTCGACCTGAGATATAAAATTTTGTTGAAACCAAGGTTGCTTGCGAGAGGCATTCGAACAAACTGTAAGCTCGAATTTTCCTATAATATAAAATTTTCAAAAACGACCACGTCAAAAAGAGCTATAACTTTTAGGAAGGAAGAAAGGATCATGAGTTTGTCATTTAATATCTCGGTCAGAACCGAACCAGTCAGGGGTTGACCCTGATATGGACCATTTTTGTTTGCTGAAATTTTGCAGCAAGTGAAAAAAGCCACGGTTGACCCTGGAAGATACTTGGGTCAACCCAAGTGCAAATTTGGGTCAACCCAAGTATCCTTGAGGGTCGACCCTGATATGGGAAATCATTCCTATACGTTTTTTAACTTGCCTCTTTGGTTTTTAACACTTCTAGCAACTTCTATACATGGGTTTTGAGTTCCCTATTCATATAGAACCCTTCTAGCTCGTGGAGTACAACCTTGGGGGAGTATAGAGAGGGTTTTTATCTCCTTCTAGAGTCCATAAACACTCTGGAATCTTATTATTCTCATTCCCTTTGTTAGTGCATTCAACCTAGAGATTGCAGCCAAAAGTTCCAATTTTGCTTGTTTGGACTTGCCCTTTGAAGGAGTCCATCAAGATGTTGATTTTTATCAAACCATCAACCCATTCTGGATAGAACACCTTAGTCGGAGTGTTCTGGAGCCTTTTCAAAGGAGATCGATCCGAGATGGATCGTGGTAGTGTGATTTGGTGGGTGGAATCCGAAGCCGTCATTGACAGAGATCGATCGGAATATCGTATATTGTTTTTGAGACACAAAGAGAATGTACAAGCGGTTGCGGTTGATCACGGGACTTGAGAGTACGTGGTGAATTTCGAGGCATGGAGGACTAAGAACTGAAGGATCGTAGTGTCGAGCCTGAAGGAGTCAAGTTTGAGTCTTGTAAGTTTTTGTTTACTTTGTCTTAGTGAATTCTCTGGCTGGACTAGGTCCCGTGGTTTTTCTTGAAGGGTTTCCACGTAAAAATCCTTGTGTTGTGGTTTGCTTGGTTTTCTATTTCCGCACTTAAATTTTATCATCCCTTAAGTTAATAACTAATTGTTAAAATCATAAAAATGGTAGATAGACTTACAGGAAAACCTAACCATCTCATTGACTTTATGAGATTCTCAACTCAAACCCTAGATTTGAGGTTCACCGAATTTTTCAATTGGTATCAGAGCGGGTTGAATAATTTATTAGTGTGATCTTGTCTCATATTTTTCGGTGAATATAATTCTCCTAAGAGAGGGAGGATCCATCTCTTGTCCCCCATTTTTAATGGTTATAATACTAATGATTGGAAATCTCGAATGAGAGTATTTCACCTATCTTTAGACAAGAGTTTATGGATCTCTACAGAAAAGGGTTGGACTTTCCCTAGCAAATTTTTAGAACACCAGACCATATCTAATTCTTCAAATAAATTGTCAATGACTAAAGAGACATGTGATATTCTTAGAGTTTCCCATGAGAAGACTATAAATTTTATGGCTTCCATTGTCTCCGTCTCTGGGATTGAAGAGTCCTCATCTAATGATAGTACGAGTGACAAGTGTGAAGAGGATGATGAGAGTTAGAATGACTCAGATTCTGAGGGAGGCCTCGAAGCAGCCTATGATGAGCAGTTTCAGGAATGCCTAAAGTTGAAAAAAGTTCAGTTTTCCATGTCCAAGAAGATCAAATCTATTGAAATGGAAAAAGATGCCTTAGACCAAGTGGCTTCAGGGTTGAGAACTCTTGTGTCACAGCTTGAGGAAGAGAAGGCTTCTCTCATTGCCAAGACTCAACTACTTGAATCTGATTTACATGTTTGTCTTGATGAAAAGACAAGTCTTGAAATCAAGTTGGCTGATCTTGAGCAAAATTAGAGGTATGGAGATGAGAAGGAAACTCCATCCACCTCGAACATTGAGCCTGATGCTAAAAGGCGCCCTCCTGAAAACAGGAAAGACCCTTCTACTCAAAAATTTATTTCTACATGTCATAAATGTGGAGTGAAGGGTCATATTAAGCCTCGATGTCCTAAACTTCAAAGAATGCCCAATCATGGTTTTGAGAACCACAACAACTTTAATGAGAATCTTCAAAGGAGAGTTGAGGTCCTAGTGGAGAAGTCTAGGAGTTTGTGTGAAGATGTAATGAAAATTGCTCACAACTCTAGATAGTGGCATGGTCATGACACTCCTTATGCTAGATATAAAGGAGGTAACGGGGAGAACCATAATGCCCGTCAAAAGTCTAGGACTCAATCCTGGAAAAAGAGGAACAGGAGGAAGAGGCAAAATGTCATACCTATCTCAACTGAAACAGTTAGAGACCAAAGGGTCAATCAAACTTCTAAAACCATTTGGGTGAGAAAGGAAGACTTGAAGGGCTTCACTTAGCCCGTGCCTGTCATAGCCTAGGGTGTGCTGTTAGTGTTCTATCTTGTCCTAGTGCTATGCTATTTGTGTATACTAATATTTTTTTTCTTTTTACTAATGTTTATTTGCTTTGGTATGTTTTTTTGTTTTCTTTATTTTGAAAAATCCAAAAACATTAAAAAAACCATAAAATCCAAAAAGATTTTTTCTCATGTTGCCCCTTGTTTGACTTGCATGATCTGTATTCCTTGTGTGATCTTTATTTCTATACTTGTTCAGGGTTGAACATGAGTTTGTTGCTGTCTTCATAGTCTCTTGGTTAGGCTGAAAATTAGACTGGTTTTACCTTAAATAGTGAGAGACTTATTCATGTGTGTATGCTTCACAAATTTCACATGCACTCTGACTGATTCTATTGAGAGGTCTATTTTCCAGTCTGTATGTGTATGAATTATCCCAATAGTGTGACCTTGGATGACCAATCTAAAATGACCATTTTTGTTAGTCATCCCCATTTTGTGTATCCTCCATGAGCTAAAATTGTTGCAATGAAAAGGGCTACCTACTGGGATAGTGTGAAAGTCACTATTGGATGCAAACAGTATGAAATGGCTACCTAGGTGGACAGTAGGTATCTATCTGGGTCATTAGAGTGAAAGCTCCTACTGCCAATAGTCAGGACTACCTACTCGGATAGTGTGAAAACCGTCATTGCATGAAAAGATATGTTCAGATAAAGAACATCAAAAGAAATTTTATAAAGTTTGGAGGTATTTGACCAAAAGTAAAAAAAAATATTGGGTCAAATAAAATGGAAAAAGGAGCACTAAAATGTAAAAAATCATCATATCTGGATCTAACTAGGTTTGACTTCTAAGATGTATATCTCCGGAGTTCCCTTAGTGGTTAATGTCATATCCTTGGAAAGGGAAAGAAACCTTGATCCAATATCTTATCAGACCACCACTACACACATATTGCTTCACTTTTGAACTGTTCACTAAATGTGTTTAAGTGAATTGGCTATGCTTTAACATTCCATAAGATTTAGTTAGATGTGTATCCTCAGTCGAACTGACTAATCATGCTCTTCATTGGATTTGTAATTTTAAATTACAACTGCTTGGAATGCTTTTGATGCATGTTTGTGTGGCACATGATATTTCTTGTGTGTTTCCTTTTTATTTGGTTGGGGCCTTTCTAGCATAAGTGTCCTGTTTTTGGTGGTATCCTTGATCTTAGGGGGAGAAGATCAAATTGAGTTGTTGAGGGGGAGTTATGTGCCTGAGTAGTTGAGGGGGAGTTTGTGCTTTATATTTCTATCATTTTCCCTGCTCTTAAGTCCCCTCATTGTCTGCATTTGTTTGGTTGTACTATGATTGCCTAGATATTTAACATGTGTTAAACTGGTATATTTCTTTGTGATATTGGCATCATGATTACCTTTGGCAATTGTGCCAAAAATGGGGAGAATGTTGGGTAGTATTCCCAAGTTCAGTACATTCCTTGCATTCCGTGCATTACTTGTGTTTATGTACTTTCATATACCATACATGCTTCACTAGGTGTTTTGTTTATGAGCATGGGCAGGTGCAAGGTTGCAGCAGACTGATTTTACTTAACAGACTGATTTTATCTTGACAAGAGCGTAAGTGTCTTAATTTAAGATGATTTGTCAATTGATGTCATGTAAGAGTGTTGGAGTCATGTAATGTCCTAATTCACCGTTTTGATGTGTTTGGGTGAGTTTGTGTTAAGTCATGTACTTCAGTTTGGTTTTGCCACGGAATTGCCAAAGGGGGAGATTGTAAAGTCCATGTTTTATGTGTTGGCATATTCTGGTGTCAAAACAAGTGAGTCTAGGTGTGTATCTTGTGTCATTGCCATCAACCATCAGCAAACAAATGAAGTTGAAGACCGTTGAAGACTCGGTTGATCATTTCCTTCATACATGACCTAGATACCTTGCTACCATAGGTGAGAATTGACTTAGAATAATCCTAATATGATGCATTAGGTGGTAAGTGTCCTAGACTAACCATACAGACCCTAGGTGATGAGATAAACAGTGCAAAATAAATTTAAAATTATGAAATTTTTCAAAAAACTAGGGTTGCTTGAAAGTGGCATATCTCCCAAACCGTAGCTCGGATTTCACTCTATAATATATAAAATCGATCATGTCAAAAAGAGCTACAACTTTTGTAAAGGAAGAAAGAGCCAAAACTGGAGTTTTAAAATTGGGTCTACACCTCAAGGTCGACCTTGACCATTGAGGGTCGACCTTGAGTATAAAAGTTTTTGAAAAATAAGGTTGCTTGTGAGAGGCATATCTCACAAACCGTAGCTCAGATTTTGCTCCATAATATATCAATATGACCGAGTCAGAAAGAGCTAGAACTTTTATGAAGGAAGCAAGAGCTGATTTTGTGATTTAATATGTCGGTTGACCAAAACCAGTCAGGGTCGACCCAGATATGGAACATTTTTGTATGCTGAAATTTTCCAGCAAGTGAAAAAAGCTAGGGTCGACCCTGGAAGATACTTGGGTCGACCCAAGTGCACATTTGGGTCGACCCAAGTATCCTTGAGGGTCAACCCTGATATGGGAAATCACTCCCATACGTTTTTTAACTTGCCTCTTTGGTTTTTAACACTTCTAGCAACTTCCATACATGAGTTTTGAGTTCCCTATTCATATAGAACCCTTCTAGCTCGTGGAGTACAACCTTGGGGGAGTATAAAGAGGGTTTTTAACTCCTTCTAGAGTCCATAAACACTCTGAAATCTTATTGTTCTCCTTCCCTTTGTTAGTGCATTCAACCTAGAGATTGCAAGCCAAAAGTTCTAATTTTGTTTGTTTGGACTTGTCCTTTGAAGGAGTCCATCTAGGTGTTGATTTATATCAAACTATCAACCCGTTCTGGATAGAACATCTTGGACGAAGTGTTCCAGAGCATTTTTGAAGGAGATCGATACGAGACGAATCGTGGTAGTGTCATTTGGTGGGTGAAATCCGAAGCTGTCATTGACGGAGATCGATTGGAAGATCGTGGATTGTTTTCGAGACACAAAGAGAAGTACAAGCGGTTGCAGTTGATCACGGGACTTGAGAGTACGTGATAAATTTTTGAGGCATAGAGGATTAAGAACTGAAGGATCGTAGTGTTGAGCCCGAAGGAGTCAAGTTCAAGTCTTGTAAGTTCTTGTTTACTTTGTCTTAGTGAATTCTCTTGGCAGGACTAGGTCCCATGGTTTTTCCCGGACAGATTTCCACGTAAAAATCCTTGTGTTATGGTTTGCTTGGTTTTCTATTTCCGCACTTAAATTTTATCATCCCTTAAGTTAATAACTTAATTGTTAAAATTATAAAAAGGGTAGATAGACTTATAGGAAAACCTAACCATCTCATTGACTTTGTGAGATTCTCAACTCAAAACCTAGATTTGAGGTTCACCGAATTTTTTCATCAACAATGAGCCAAAGGGGGTGGGTTTGTTACCCTTGTATGGTGTCCACAGGCGGCTGGATTTGGAGGTTGCGGCTGAGTAGCGGTGATGCAATGTATGGGGGACCTCTGTGGATGGGTTCTCAAGTAGAGGATAGGCCGAGAAGAGGTGTAGATGGACTGGTGGAGCTCAGACAGGGGTTCTGCAATGTTTTTTTTTTAATTGGGGGAGACGGTAAGTGGTAGTGAAGAGTGGAGCAAAGATAGGGCTTGAGGTCTTCTGGGGATGGTTTTAGGGGTGATCCTAAGGCCTAGCTCGAGCTGAGGTTGTTGGAGGTGGATTGGCTAGGCTGGTTGTGATTTTGGCAGAGGTTGGAGGCAGGTGAGAGGCGTCCTTGGAACTGGGGGATGGCTTATGATTTATAGAGGAGAAGGGGAGGTCCTCAAGGTCTGCATGAGTATTAAAAAAGTTATAGAACCAATGGGAGCAGCCCCAAGGTGGTGCAGGAAGGTGGTTGTACGCAGTTGCAGAGTTACTGTAGCACCCCAGAACTTTTCATATCTAATGAACAGTGTTCTCGTAGTCAATTGGCCTTTCATGTAGTGTAATTAATAAATAAAGAAGAATTTGAAGATTTTGAACTCACCAAAAATATTCCTTTTCGAAAGACGAATCCAATGCAAGTTGAATCGTCAAAATCTGACTAACGAATCAAGAGATATGGTCAAAAGACCTAAGTGGAAGAAATGAGGAAAATCAGTAAAATGGGCCAAACACAGACCAACCGGTCGACCGCTCCAGACACCGGTCAACCCGTAGCTTACCGGTCGACCGCTCTACTGACCGCTCGACCGTTATCGCACTAATTTTGTATGGGGAAATTTTCCAGAGAGGGGGTTTTGGACCGATCGACCGCTCCAACCAACCGGTCGATCTCTCCTCGAGGACTTTGCCTATTCAGTCTGTTTCGGCCAAAATTTTAAGGGTAGGATCATCATTTGAACACCCCACTTTCTATATAAATCCCAAATCCGTAGGTGAGAGTTTCATAAACCCTCAAGGCTTATATTGGGAGATTTAGAGAAGGGAGAGAAAGGAAGAGCTAGGGTTTTGCTCAAAACCCATCTCAAGCAAGGATTTTCTACTCCAAGGATCTAATCTCATCTTCCCTCAAGTTCTCCTCCAAGTTTAAAGGTTAGTACACCCTACTAACTGTCGCGACCCAAAACCCACCCTAGGAGTTAGAGTGAATCTTGGATGACTTAATCATGACTTACAGGACTTGCTTGACGAACCAACCTGCAAAACCCACAGAACATATACAATAGAGGGTAACAGCGGAAGCATAACTATAAACCACAGCGGAAGTCTAACAAACCTCTAAGTATATACACATGGTCCAAGTTTAATACAAAAGAAAACAAAACAAAGAAAATGCGGACATGCCCGCCAAAATACATGGATATAATCACTCATGCTCACCCACAGCTAATCCACTCAGAATCTAACACCACCCGCTAATAACCCTCTACGGGAGGTTCCTCCAAAGGCTCCTCGACGTACTCCTCCTCCACCCATGGATCAGGAGCACAAACATCAAATTGAGCAGTAGCTCCCTCAGAACCTGCCGACATAAGAAGTACGGCTGAGCATGAAATACTCAGCGGGTACTAAATACTAACCAATAGTCATAGCATGAGATAGCAATGCACACATATATATATATATAAGATAGGAACAGTTCATATCATACAAGGAAGTAAAGCAGTTTGTAATCATGCTTGCATTCAGAAAAGCCGATAAAACCCTTGAAGACCTTGTGCACTTAACTTGACTGGAAATACCATCTCCGTGCTTGAAAACTTGTCATGTTTGTCTTATCTTGTCATATCATGCGTGTCATGCCATGTCATGCTTGTATCATGCGTGTATCATGCTTGCTTGTTCTGAAAAGTAATCTACTTGTGAGGGAAGGGAGACCCTTCTTCCTAGAATGCTCATGCTTGTCCTTCCACTTGTTAGATTCACTTGTGAGATGTCCTTGTGAGATGCACTTGCGAGGGAAGGGAGACCCTTCTTATGTTATGTATGCACTTGCGAGGGGAGGGAGACCCTTCTTATGAAAATGCATGTTTGTCTTGTCCTTGCCAAAAGCGAGGTAAAACATATCGTATGATATGCCCCACCTCTAAACCGTGTTCTTGAAAACGCCGATAAAACATGCCATGCATTCGTGCTCGTGAAATCGTGTGCATACTTGCATTTGGAATTAAATATGGCAATTTGGGGTAATTCACAAAGCATAACATATAACAATTTAAGTGAGTAATAATCTACACATTTTAAGAAATGTAAGAAACACACTATTATGGACCCTAACAAATTTCAAGAGTACTTAAGCATGGGTTCCCTTAATTTATCATTTATTTTGTTCACCTTGGCATTTCATCAAACATAGGGTGTGTTGATTATTCACTTAAACCTAGATCATGCTTTTCTAGGTGGGTTATGCTCACATCACACTTGTATGTTCCTTATTAGTACAATGCCCTTTCCCATTCATTCATCACATCATCCACACGGCATCCATTCGCCAACATCCATCTCCATTCACCCTTCATACCACCAATCTCATAACACATATATAAGTGAAGGAAAACGAGAAGAAATAAAGGAAAAGAGAAGCTATAACTAGGAGGGTAGCAAAGAGTACCAACCCGAATAGGGAAGAAAACCTTTGCAAAAACGTGCGTGAGATGCTACCGAGCTTGGAGAACGTGGTCCTCCCGAGCTTGACCGAAGCTTGGGGTGATCTAGGGTATCAAACCCTTGATTTCTCCTTCAAGAACAAACCCTAGGTTAGGATCCCCTTCTCCTCTCTCTCTAACTCTCAAAAATACTCTAGGTGTGTGAATGAGAGCGCTAAAGGCTCGGGCAACCTTTATAGGTAGTGAAGAAACCCTAAAAATCTGATTAAAATTTCTGGATTCGCGATCTACGATCGATCGTAACCTGTCTACGATCGATCGTAAGTTGTACTACGATCCATCATAAATTATCCACGATCGATCGTATATCGACCCGAAAATTTTGTCAATTCCTGAGATTCTACGATCGATCGTAACCTCTACGATTGATCGTAACTCACCTACGATCGTTCGTAGGGTGTGTACGATCGGTCGTAACTTGCAGCAAAATTCCATATTTTTTCTCCTTGTTTCGGCCATAACTTTTGACTCGCTCGTCGGATTTCGACGATTCAACTTGCGTTGGGTTCGTACTTCGAAAAGGAACATTTCTGACGGTTCGGAATTTCCAATTTCTTCCTTATTTATTAATTGCACTACTTTAAAGGAAAAATGGCTACGAAAGTGTCATGCATAAATGTCAAAAGTTCGGGGCTCTACATCCTCCCCCCCTTACAAAAATTTCATCCTCGAAATTTGTACAAGACATGCATTACAGAATCAAACAATATTACAAGCTACATATACAAAACCTATACAAAATTCATTCAAACAATTTCGGGTACTTCGCTTTGACTTCGGCTTCACGCTCCCATGTAGCTTCTTCCCGAGCATGGTGTTGCCATTGCACAAGAACCAAAGGGATTGTCTTATTGCGAAGCACCTGATCTCTTCTATCCAAAATCTGAACCGGCTTTTCAATCAAGGTGAGATCCTCTCGAATCTCCAACGGTTCCAAGTCTATGACATGCGAAGGATCCGTAATGTACTTCCGAAGCATAGACATATGGAAGACATTATGAACTGCAGCCATATGAGGTGGGAGAGCTACCCTGTAAGCAACCTCACCAACTCGTGTGATAATCTCAAAAGGCCCAACGTACCGAGGACTGAGCTTGCCTCGCTTGCCAAATCTCATGATCCCTTTGCTAGGAGATACTTTCACAAAGACTTGATCCCCTACTTGAAATTCCAAGTCCCTACGGCGTGTGTCCGCATAGCTTTTCTGGTGATCTTGAGCGGCTTTCAATCGATCCCGAATGATCTTAACTGTGTTTGCAGTTTGCTCAATCAACTCCAGACCAAGTATTTTCCTTTCTCCTACCTCATCCCAGTAGAGAGGAGACCTGCAGCTTCACCCATACAATGCCTCGAACGGAGCCATTTGGATACTCGCCTGATAGCTATTGTTGTAGGCGAACTCCACCAAAGGCAAGTGCTCTTCCCAACTACCTTTGAAATCCAGCATACAAGCCCGAAGCATGTCTTCTATTACTTGGTTCACCCTCTCGGTTTGTCCATCCGTCTGTGGATGAAAAGCAGTGCTGGAATCAAGTCGGGAACCCATTGCATCTTGGAAACTTTTCCAAAATCTTGACGTGAATCTTGGATCCCGATCCGACACAATACTGACGGGCACTCCGTGCAACCTCACCACTTCCTTGATGTATAGAGCGGCCAACTGACTAGAGTTGAAAGTAGTTCGGTAAGGTAAGAAGTGAGCAGACTTCGTCAAACGATCCACCACTACCCATATCGCATCTGAGCCCCTTGCCGTCCTTGGTAAGCCTACTATGAAATCCATGGATATGTTCTCCCATTTCCACTCGGGAATCGGAAGGGACTGTAATAGACCTGCGGGCCGCATGTGTTCTGCTTTCACCTGTTGGCACACCAAGCACCGTGCTACATATTTCGCAACCTCCCTCTTCATATTCCGCCACCAAAAGTGACTCTTGAGGTTCCGGTACATCTTCGTACCCCCTGGATGCACAGTGTACTTTGCCCGGTGGGCTTCATCCATAATCTCCCTCCGAAGATTTGCATTGGCTGGAACACACAGCCTTCCCTTGAATGTGATAGCACCTCGGCTAGTGAGAGAGAAGTCCTCACTACCCTTAACAACTTCCTTGTCCTGATAAGCCAACAATTTAGTATCCGTGGCTTGGTATTCTTGGATCAAATCTAGAATGTATGGCCGAACCGTGACATTTGCCAAGATAGGACTACGGATAGAGTCATTCACACTAATGTCCAGATTTGCCAAGTCTTCAAGTAGCTTCCATTCCTGCACTAACATGCATGCTAATAACCCCGGAGGTCTTCTACTCAAAGCATCAGCCACTACATTTGCTTTACCTAGGTGGTATTGAATGGTACAATCATAGTCTTTCAAAATTTCCATCCAACGCCGTTGCCTTAGATTCAGCTCCTTTTGGGAAAAGCGATACTTGAGACTCTTGTGATCAGTGAACACATAGAACTCCACCCTATAAAGGTAATGACGCCAAATCTTAAGTGCAAACACGACCGCGGCAAGCTCCAAGTCGTGCGTGGGATAATTCTTCTCATGCTCCTTCAATTGCCTTGATGCATAGGCAATGACTTTCTTGTGCTGCATGAGTACACACCCAAGTCCAACGTGTGAGGCATCACTATACACCTCATACCCATAAGGTCCGAATGGCACAGTAAGGATAGGGGCTGTAGTAAGCCTCTTCTTCAGTTCCGTGAAACTGATCTCGTACTTATCACCCCATACAAACTTGGCGTTCTTCCTTGTCAGGTAAGTGAGCGGTGCTGCAAGGCTAGAGAAACCCTCTACGAATCTCCTGTAGTAGCCTGCCAGCCCAAGAAAACTGCGTATCTCCGTGACACTCTTGGGCCTCGCCCAACTCATGACTGCCTCTATCTTCTTTGGATCCACCGAAATGCCTTCTGCAGAAACAACGTGGCCTAGGAATGCCACCTCTTCCAACCAAAACTCACACTTGCTAAGTTTGGCGTATAGCTTGTGCTCTCTTAGCATTTCCAAAGCAAGGCATAGGTCGCGTGTGTGATCTTCCCGTGTCTGGGAATAGACCAAAATGTCATCAACAAATACAATCACGCACCTATCAAGATATGGCCGGAACACCCGGTTCATCAAATCCATAAAGGCTGCCGGCGCGTTCGTGAGTCCAAAAGGCATCACCAAGAACTCGTAGTGCCCATACCGAGTCCTGAAAGCAGTTTTGGGAACATCTTCCACCTTGATCTTCAATTGGTGATAACCCGATCGAAGGTCTATCTTTGAGAAAAATATCGCTCCCTTCAACTGATCGAACAAGTCATCAATCCTAGGCAAGGGATACCTATTCTTTATAGTGACTTTGTTCAATTGCCGATAATCGACGCACATCCGCATCGAGCCATCTTTCTTCTTAACAAACAACACCGGGGCACCCCACGGTGAGACACTTGGTCGAATGAAACCAAGGCCTTGTAATTCCTCCAACTGAGTCTTCAACTCCTTGAGTTCAATAGGGGCCATTCTATATGGAGCACTGAAAACAGGAGCTGTGCCTGGTGCAAGCTCGATCACAAACTCAATCTCCCTATCTGGAGGCAATCCCGGCAACTCTTCTGGAAATACATCTAGGAATTCACTCACAACCGGAATAGTCGATGAGTCCTTTGCTTCAGGGTTAGCTAAGCTCAACGCCGCAAAGCGGGCAATGTCTCTACTTCTCAACCCTCGAAAGTGAAATGGTTTTCCTTCTACCGGCTTGAAGAGTACCATCTTTTCAAAGCAAGCTACATGCCCATGATGTGCTGCTAACCAATCCATTCCCAATATAACATTAAAGTCTTGAAATCCAAGGACGATGAGATCAACCGCCAACTCATGGCTTCCAACTTGGACCACACTATTTCTATACACTTTATCTGCCAATACTGTTTTGGCTAGAGGAGTCGAAATGGCTAACTCCGGTTTTAGCTGACTAGGCTCCACAGAAAAGTCTTCTGAAAAACTCGGCGAGACAAACGAATGAGTAGACCCGGTATCAATCAACACTCGAGCCAAATACTCATTGACTAGTAGGGTTCTTAAAATTTTAACTAGCGGAGTTAATCCATGCATCAACAGCGTATACATGTAGGTATATATACATATAGAACATGCCAAGTACGTACACAGAGAATAGAGCATAACATAATAATCACGAATAAAGAAATTAACTCTAACTGCGTACCTTGCACCACATCATCAGATGCAAGTGCATCACCCTCTGTCAAGGCAAAAACTCACCCCTGGTTTGCCTGGCGAGACTGAGGTGTAGACCGGGTAGTCTGAGATGACGCCTGGTATGATCCTGCTGGGCGTGCTGGGGGCCTACTACCCTGAGACTGGCCTGGTAAATGCCGGCTAGGGCAATCCCTGATCATGTGGCCCTGGCGACCGCAATGATAACATCCACCAGATGCTCTTCGGCAATCTCCTGCCGGATGCCTTTTGCCGCATGAAGTGCAGACCTCATATGTGTAAGCCGGAGGGACCGAAGGTGGTGTATACCTCGCTGCCTGAGGGGTAACTGGCCGTGGGGCCGGAAGAGCCTGAGGTCGAGGTGCCTGTGGCACGTACTGCCGGGGTGCTGGAGGCGCATAAGTCGGCCTCATCTGTGGTGTTGGCCATGTATACTGATAAGGACCAGTCCGGGCCCGCCTCTCTAAAGGTACCGAACCACTAGATTGGCCTCTCGCGAATTCTCTCTTCTTGGACACGGTCTCTAAATTGGTCTCAACCAACAAGGCTTTATCCACTACTTCGGCGTAAGTGGCGTGCCTGAAGACCGACACTTTCTCCATGATGACATCCTTGAGCCCTTGCTCAAACCTCCTCGCCTTCATTGCCTCGGTGGCAATCATATGTGTCGCGAAGCGTGATAGCTCCGAGAACTTGGCCTCATAAGCGGCCACCGACATCGAACCTTGCTCAAGTTTGATGAATTCTCTCTCTTTCTTTTCCCGAGCTCCAACTGGGAAATACTTCTTATAGAACGTGTCCTTAAACTCCTCCCAAGTCCACGGTTGACTTTGCATGATCAAGTCCCGTGTCCTCAATGCGGACAACCACCAATGGTGGGCTTCGCCCTCTAGCATAAAAACTGCCCATGCCACTTTCTCTTCCTCTGTAGGAGAGAGCACCGCAAATATCTTCTCAACCTGGAGGATCCAAGCCTCCGCAGTAAGAGGGTCCACACTCCCGTGGAAGGATGGAGGCCTCAATCTTTGGAATACCTCAACTCCAGCTGTACGATGTACTGGAGCTGCAGGCGGTGGAGTAGGTGCCGCTGATGCCGGTATAGTTTGCCGAGCCGCCAGGATGGCGAGTGTCTCAGCAATAGAGCCTAAGACCTGAGAGAGGTCCGGTTGCTCATCCTCATCCCGTGAAGAAGAGGAAGCTCTGGTATGTGGCCCACGACCCCGTGTGTTCCGTCTCATGACTAAAGTCCTGAGAATAATAACACCACATGAGTCTAACTTGAAACCACAGTTTATTTCAATGCCATTTCACAATAATTCAATTTGTATTAGTTGTATAATACTAATACACCTCACATCAAGTCATCAGAGTATTCATCACATTATACTTATACTTTAGTGTTCTAGCGTACCTAGGACCCGTACTTGGTTAAAGCAACCATTTTAGACTAAGACTAAAGTTTAGTCTTACACTTGGAACCAGACTCGCTCCCGACTCACTTCCTTCCTAACTCGTTTCCTAACATATGCTCTTGTCAAGCCGTGGTTTAAGATTCTAAGTGACCCTAGAGACCTAAAGCCTAAGCTCTGATACCACTTCTGTCGCGACCCAAAACCCACCCTAGGAGTTAGAGTGAATCTTGGACGACTTAATCATGACTTACAGGACTTGCTTGATGAACCAACCTGCAAAACCCACAGAACATATACAATAGAGGGTAACAGCGGAAGCATAACTATAAACCACAGCGGAAGTCTAACAAACCTCTAACTATATACACATGGTCCAAGTTTAATACAAAAGAAAACAAAACAAAGAAAATGCGGACATGCCCGCCAAAATACATGGATATAATCACTCATGCTCACCCACAGCTAATCCACTCAGAATCTAACACCACCCACTAATAACCCTCTACGGGAGGTTCCTCTAAAGGCTCCTCGACGTACTCCTCCTCCACCCATGGACCAGGAGCACAAACATCAAATGGAGCAGCAGCTCCCTCAGAACCTGCCGACATAAGAAGTACGGCTGAACATGGAATACTCAGCGGGTACTAAATACTAACCAATAGTCATAGCATGAGATAGCAATTCACACATATATATATATAAGATAGGAATAGTTCATATCATACAAGGAAGTAAAGCAGTTTGTAATCATGCTTGCATTCAGAAAAGCCGATAAAACCCTTGAAGACCTTGTGCACTTGACTTGACCGGAAATACCATTTCCGTGCTTGAAAACTTGTCATGTTTGTCTTATCTTGTCATATCATGCGTGTCATGCCATGTCATGCTTGTATCATGCGTGTATCATGCTTGTTTGTTCTGAAAAGTAATCTACTTGTGAGGGAAGGGAGACCCTTCTTCCTAGAATGCTTATGCTTGTCATGCTATGTCATGTCATGACTACTCGGAAGAGTAAACTACTTGTGAGGGAAGGGAGACCCTTCTTCCTAGAATGCTCATGCTTGTCCTTCCACTTGTTAGATTCACTTGTGAGATATCCTTGTGAGATGCACTTGCGAGGGAAGGGAGACCCTTCTTATGTTATGTATGCACTTGCGAGGGGAGGGAGACCCTTCTTATGAAAATGCATGTTTGTCTTGTCCTTGCCAAAAGCGAGGTAAAACATATCGTACGATATGCCCCACCTCTAAACCGTGTTCTTGAAAACGCTGATAAAACATGCCATGCATTCGTGCTCGTGAAATCGTGTGCATACTTGCATTTGGAATTAAATATGGCAATTTGGGGTAATTCACAAAGCATAACATATAACAATTTAAGTGAGTAATAATCTACACATTTTAAGAAATGTAAGAAACACACTATTATGAACCCTAACAAATTTCAAGAGTACTTAAGCATGGGTTCCCTTAATTTATCATTTATTTTGTTCACCTTGGCATTTCATCAAACATAGGGTGTGTTGATTATTCACTTAAACCTAGATCATGCTTTTCTAGGTGGGTTATGCTCACATCACACTTGTATGTTCCTTACTAGTACAATGCCCTTTCCCATTCATTCATCACATCATCCCCACGGCATCCATTCGCCAACATCCACCTCCATTCACCCTTCATACCACCAATCTCATAACACATATATAAGTGAAGGAAAACGAGAAGAAATAAAGGAAAAGAGAAGCTATAACTAGGAGGGTAGCAAAGAGTACCGACCCGAATAGGGAAGAAAACCTTTGCAAAAACGTGCGTGAGATGCTACCGAGCTTGGAGAACGTGGTCCTCCCGAGCTTGACCGAAGCTTGGGGTGATCTAGGGTATCAAACCCTTGATTTCTCCTTCAAGAACAAACCCTAGGTTAGGATCCCCTTCTCCTCTCTCTCTAACTCTCAAAAATACTCTAGGTGTGTGAATGAGAGCCCTAAAGGCTTGGGCAACCTTTATAGGTAGTGAAGAAACCCTAAAAATCCGATTAAAATTTCTGGATTCGCGATCTACGATCGATCGTAACCTGTCTACGATCGATGGTAAGTTGTACTACGATCCATCGTAAATTATCCACGATCGATCGTATATCGACTCGAAACTTTTGTCAATTCCTGAGATTCTACGATCGATCGTAACCTCTACGATCGATCGTAACTCACCTACGATCGTTCGTAGGGTGTGTACGATCGGTCGTAACTTGCAGCAAAATTCCATATTTTTCCTCCTTCTTGTTTCGGCCATAACTTTTGACTCGCTCGTCGGATTTCGACAATTCAACTTGCGTTGGGTTCGTACTTCGAAAAGGAACATTTCTAACATTTTAGAATTTCCAATTTCTTCCTTATTTATTAATTGCACTACTTTAAAGGAAAAATGGCTACGAAAGTGTCATACATAAATGTCAAAAGTTCGGGGCTCTACACTAACTCCCTTAGCAATAACCTAGGTGTTCTATTTCAAATGATGATTCTTGATCTTATGTTTATTTCTTTTTAAAATATGCTATTCCCCTAAAAATGTAAACAAGATAATAATGAATGTTGTGATGTGTGGATGAATGGTGATTGAGGTGATTGGATGCCCGTAGGGGTGTTGTGTGATGTGTGAAATGGAAAATGGTGGAAGGATATTCTACAAATAATGAACTTACCTTGATGATTGATGGAAAATATGCACTAAAAAGAGTAAATGAAACTACTAAGGAATGTTGTACACTGGGTGTTTGATAAAATGCCTAAACTAGAAGTAAATGAATTAAATGAAGGAGATGGAAGTAGGCCTTATGCAATTGTTCTTATAAATGATGAATTGAACAAATGCCATGTAGATTACCCAAATTCTCACATGTTTATACTATGAGTTGAAATGCGATGCACTATCCTTCATGTCATACTTGTCATCATGGTTTTCACTATTGATACGCACACAAGCACGCATGCATGCATGAACCGGGTTTTCCACGAGTAATTGCACATGATAAATCAAAAAAATAAATATGCATACGTCAAGGAGGTTGGTAGCCCAGGAATGTGTGGGTGCTAGCCTTTGGCTCACAAGTAAATGAAACAAGTAAACGAAATATCAAGGAGGTTGGTAGCCCAAGTGAAAGGGCGCTAGCCTCTGGCTCACAAGTAAACGAAATGTTAAGGAGGTTGGTAGCCCAGGGATGTGTGGGTGCTAGCCTCTGGCTCACAAGTATACAAAAAAAGATAGACACGCATGCATGATTTTCACAAGCAAGACCGAGACATGAAAAAGGTTTCCGAACATGAGTTTTACCAGAGTTTTTGCATTCATGCACGCATGTGAAGATAATTATACTACTTCATGTTCAATGCTATTTATCTTATGCTGCTAGTATTGCTTTAAATTGATATTTTTTATTGTGTTCACTGTTGTTGTGCTTTTGTTATTGCTATGGTTAGCTAGTAGCTAGTACTCACTGAGTATTCCATGCTCAGTCGTACTTTTATGTCAGCAGGTACCATGGATGTCCTCGAACCTGAGCCTTGGGTCAAGGAAGAGTACATAGAGGAGAGGGAGCCACCTATCCCATTGCAGTCTCAGGAGGATAGGGATTTGGACGTGTGGCCATACCTCTACTACTGTTGAGAGGAGAGCGTTAGAGAGTTCCTTTTTGTATTTTGATAGGTGGGCATGTTCACCTTTATTTTGATTATGTTTTGTATATGATAACTTGGAATACTATTTTGGAGTTATAGAAGAAAAGAAAAAGTTAATTCACGTTTCCGCATTCATGATATAGCTTCCGCACTCTGATTATTATTGTATTATATCATGTTTAGCCTTGTTCATTACAGGATGATTTGACAGGTATGTATAGTCACCTCTAAAGTATCCCTTAACTCCTAGGGGCATTTTAGGGTGCAACAGTTACAAGTAATGGTGGTAATTGGATTACCGCCATTACCAAGAAAGGCTATTGCAGGTGTGGCGGTAATCTAATTACTGCCAGGTTTGGGTTTTGCCTCTTTGGGCCACACTCCTGCGCACTTGGGCTTAAAGCAAGTTTGGACATGCCATTTTTGGTGTTTTCCTGCCATTTTTGAACTTGAGGGGGTGTGGGCCCCTATGGGTTGTGGGCCCTTGCTTGGGCCCAAGAAGGCCTTGCTCTACGGTTTTGGGGCTTGGATTTTGCTAAATGGGCTTTGAGCCCATGAGGGCTCATACCTAGGTTTGGCTAAGTTTAGGTTAAGGCTAGGTTTAGGGCATATCTAGGGTTAGTCCTAGGGTTTAGCTAGGGCACACCTAGGGTTTGGACTACGGTTTAAAGGTTCTAGAGGTAATGGGCTTAGAGCCCAAAGGTTGATTTCTAGGGTTTGAGGGTTATGGGGCCTACCTAGGTTTTAGCTTAGGGTTCTACAGGGTGTAAAAATTGGGTGCTTACAACTGCCCCTCTTTGCCAGAAAGTGCCAAGATGGCAATTGAATGGCAAAGACTGGATTCATCCTATTTTTACACCGAGATAGATGAGATGGATGATGAGATGCATGCATGCTGTGCATATGGTGAGTGCGGTGAAGTGATGAAGACTATTGCTAGGGGATAGCGAGTAGCTGGGGATGAGAGATAGATGCAGAGATGGCGTGGCCCGGAGGCGCTCGTCGAAATGAAGGTGTCACTCGGAAGCGGCGAGGGGATTGATCGAAACGGTGTTTTCCGAAGGAAATTAACCGAGTCGGTCGAAGGACACGTGGGGTGTCGGGAACACACGGAGTGTTGGGAACACACGGGGTGTTGGGAACAAATGGGGTGTTGGGAACATACGGGGTGTCGAAAAAGAGGACATGTAGTGAGTGTCGGCATGTTGACAAGGTGTGTTTTGTCAAAGGAGACTCGTATGATGAGGGACATGCAAGGTGTCGGCATTTTGACTCGGAGTCAAATAGAGACCTGGGATGTTGAGAACGTACGAGGACGTCTCTGAGGGGACATGTGGTGAGTGTCGCCAGGTTGACTCGGTGTCAATGAAGACTCTATGATGTCACAACAGGCAAGGTGTCGGCATGTTGACTTAGCGTCAATGGAGACCTGGGCTTTCAAAGACACACGGGGGTGTCGAGAGGTGTACGCTGTCAAGGTACACAGACAACGGTGGTGTACCTTATCAAGGTACAAGATGTTTGAGGCGAATGATGATGGATTGATTTTAGTATGGCCAAAAGGCGCTGAAATTTGATCATGTTGGATGATCCTGAATTGTTGGTCATACAGGGCATGACACTATGCAAGTGATATCATGCAAGGGGTAAAGACGAGGATGCTTTCCCATGACTCTACTGATTGCTGCTTGGTGGGGAGGCGTGGAAGCTACTTCTTTTGATTGTCTCACCGAGGGCTGCTTGGTGCAGGTTGGTTTAAACGGATTTTGAGACCAAAAACTTGTTTGTTTTTTAAAACCTTTTTCTGAAAAAGTGTAGAAGACTTTTGTAAAAGATTTTTGAATTTGATAAATGCATGCTCAGTTAGCGTTTAGATTTGCCAGTAAATCGCCTTGTTTAGGGCTTAAGGGGGGATTTCGGATTCCCTTTTACTCTCAGAAAGCAGAGTATGATTCAGAGCAGAATGTTGCTGGGGATAGACAAGCAAGTCTAAATGTTGAGGAAAATCTTTTTGATGGGCTTTGGAAGCTTTCGAACTCTTACTAGGGAAGAGTAATGTTGAGAGCTATCGGGGGCTTCTGCTGAGGGATCCGCTGGGGATTGAAGATTTTTACGGCCTGTTGTTGGGGAGTAGGTCTCTGTTGTAGACTACTAGTTGAGGAGTAGATCTCTGTTGTGCACTACTGCCGGGGAACTTGGGACTTACAATCTACTGGGGATTTCTCGATGATTGCCTATATGATTGGGGATATGTCCTGGAGTAACACATCTACTGAGGGTATTCCCTATTGGAATCTCTATTGGGGATATGTTCTGAAGTAACACATCTACTGGGGGATATTCCCTATTGGAATCTCTGCTAAGGATGTTGGTCCATTTAAGAGATGCTGACTGTTGAGGGTGATTGAGGAGTCCGATGAGTCTGATTACTGCCGGATTGTGTTGCCAAACAGGCTTTCAACTTTTCTCCATTTTCTACCCTTGGAATGACCAAGTCATGAGGTTTGCATAATTTTTACGTGATGAGGCCGTTGCCGGTTTTCCTTATGCCTACGAAGCTGTTTGATTTTTGTCCATTTTTTGCCCCTAGTTGCAAGAATAGATTTGGGTGTCGCGTAATTTTTGCGCAATGAGGCCGTTGCCGATTTTTAATCATGCCCGCGATTTTCTGGGGCAACAAGTGTGCTCCCTTCATTGCCCTGATAGACACTTGGGGTTGATACTCCACTGAGGGATGTATAGATGATGTTACGCTTGCACTCGCAGTTTCTAGGGGATTTAGGAGGAATTAGAGTGGGATGAAATGTTGGCTGGAGGACCAAAGTTTGGGACACCCTGGAGTTGTTTCCTTTGTTGTTGGAGGTTTGTACCTTTGGTGTTTCCAGTGGAGAGTTTTTTTTTTTTTGCTAGGGATTGTCCTCTCTGGTAGAGGTTGACTCTTTGGGGATTTTTCTCCACACGGGGAGAGTTTGAATTTGTTTCCACTGGGGAGAGATGTTTTGGGAGAAGTTGATTCTGTTGGGGATAAAGCCCGGAGAGATTGTTTTGCTCGGGGAGTCCTTGACTTGGAGAATGTTTCAACTTCTATTTTGGATTTTCATTTGATAGAATATTTTGTAAGCTTGGCATCGACTTCGCCAATGAAGTTAGGAGAGTTTGTCTTTGTTTGGGGAGCGGCTCTGTGGGGTAGAGTTGATAACTCTTTCTGGGAAAGAAGGACTCTGCTTGGGGGAGAGTTGGGGAATGATTATCCCTTTTGTGACCGCATCTAATTTGTCAGGTTGCCTACGTACCCTTTGCAGGATCAAGTTATGATGTGGTTCAAGCAAATGCCATGGATGGCGAGGAAGGGTGTCCCTGAAAATTTTGTTAAAAGAAAGGCTGTTAGGCTCAAAGGGGCTAACTAGCGGATTTTATTGATTTGTAAATGGGTTACATTGAAAAGAGATAAGGAGTGTGCCAAGGATGGCCTCGTGTCATTTCCCGGATATTCTACTAGTGCAAAGTGGCTATCGGATCTAGACCCTAAGTGTAGTATCATTTGACTTTGTCCATGTTGATGGGCTTAGTGAAGTCTTCGTCATCCATACATCTGAGCCGAAGGGCACCACCTAAGAATTTGTCTCGGACGATGTATAGGCCTTCGTAATTGGGAGTGAACTTGCCCCTAGGATCAGGGCGATTTAGCAACACTTTCCGGAGAACCACCGACTACAATGCTGCGAGGCTTGACTTTCTTGTTGTATGCCCTAGTTATACGCCTCTAATAGACCTGTGAATGATTGATGGCTTTTAGTCATCGCTCTTCAATCAGATTCAGCTATTCAAATCGGGTCTGTACCCATTCTGTTTCTGAGACTTCTGCTCCCATTAACACGTGGAGTGATGGAATCTCTACCTCGATGGGGAGGACTGCTTCCATACCATAGGCCAGAGAGAATGGTGTTGCTCTTGTTGAGGTTCTGATGGATGTTCAGTAGGTCATGAGTGCATATGGGAGCATCTCATGCCAGGCAGAGTAGTTGGTTGCCATCTTCTCAATGATCTTCTTTAGGTTTTTGTTGGCTGCTTCCACTACACCGTTAGTTTGAGGCCTGTATGGCAAGAATTGTGATGCTGTATCTTGAATTTCTAGCAGAGATCAGTCATCCCCTTATTGTAGAAGTTTAGAGCACTGTCTGTTACAATCTCGAATGGGACACCGTATTGACAGATGATGTCATTTTTCAAAAAGCGCTAAACCACAGAGGCCGTGACGTTGGCGTAAGAGGTTGCCTTGACCCATTTTGTAAAGTAATCGATTACAACCAGGATGAATCGATGACCATTAGATGCTTTCGGAGCTATGAGTCTGATGACATCGATGCCCTAGGCAGAGAATGATAAATGAGCAGTCAGATTGTGCAGCCTTATCGGCGGTGCATTGATTTTGTCAGTATAGATTTGGCACTGGTGGCACTTCTGTACGTGCCTGTAACAGTCAGCTTCCAAGGTGGATCACTTGAAATTTATCCAGATCAATGATCTCTAAGACCTAGAGGGGGGGTGAATAGGTCTATCTAATAATTTCAATGAACAAATCACTCAGACAATCCAAACAAATCAAACACAGAAGATTTTTACGTGGAAAACCCTAACGGGAAAAAACCACGGGACCTCGTCCAGCAACAAACTTCACTATGAAAAGATTTCAAGTACAAGACAAGACCTTACTAAAACAGAAACGACATTCCTAGGTATAGACTCTTACTCTTGATTTCCACGAACCAGCAGGTTCGATCTCCGCAGTAGCAGCTTCGGTTCCACACCGACCAAATCTTCTCAAGCTACTTCAAAACCACGATCACACACGATCGATCTCCTTCCACGAAGGCTCCGGATCTGTAGAGCCCCGGACCTTTTCACAGTTAATACATGACACTCTCGTTGTCATTTTTTCCTTTTTAAGAGGTATAATTAATAAATAAGGAAGAAATTGGAAATTTTGAAACGTCAGAAATGTTCCTTTTCGAAGTACGAACACAACGCAAGTTGAATCGTCAAAATCGGATGAACGAGTCAAAAAATATAGCCAAAACAGTCTGAACCTGTAGGAAATCGTAGCTCGGAAGGCACTAAGGACGTGCTCTGACGTCGTACTCTGATAACGTAGCACAGACAACGTACTTTGATAACGTATACTGTGTGCATCCGTTGTACAGCTCACAACGGGCACGTTGTACAACTCACCACGGGCACGCTGTACATAAGACAACGGACAACGGGCTTAGCACTATCCACAACACAACGGATTATGGGCTCAGCACTATTCACAGCACCACGAGTTGGCACTATTCACAGCACCACGAGTTGGCACTATTCACAGCACCACGAGTTGGCACTATTCATAGCACCACGAGTTGGCACTGTTCACAGCACCACGAGTTGGCACTGTTCACAGCACCACGAGTTGGCACTGTTCACCGCACAACGAGTGGGCACTATTCACGACACAATGTGTTCAGCACTATTCACGGTCCTCGCGTCATTGCAGAAATCCCAGTAAGGGTATTACGGTCTTTTGGTCTGTTCACTCTTACTTTAAGAGTTTAACCCGAGCCTTTAGGGCATCATTCGACACTTAGAGAGTTTGAGAGAATAGAAGAAAGAGGAGAAGGCGATTCCAACCTAGGGTTTCCAGTTTGGAGAGAAATCAAAGGGTTTTTGAAACCCTAGATCAACCTCAAGCCCGTTTTCTTCAAGATTTCGGTTCAGGCATTGTGGAGCTCGCGATCCAAGCTAGGGCAGCAACTCACAGTCATTTGGAAAGAGGGTTTCTCCCTCATTTCTTGAAGGTCGGTACTTTTTACTACCCTCCTAGTTATAGATCCTCTTTTCCCCTCATTTCTCTTTATTTTCTTTCACTTACACATGTGCTATGAGATGGATGAATGGTAAATGGTGAATGGTGAATGGAGATGTAAGGGGCGATTGGATGCCAGTGGTTGTGTAGTGATGATTAAAACGGGGAAGGGCATTGTTCCAATAATAAACATACATGTATGATTGAGTAAAACCATCTAGAAAAGCATGTTGTAGGGTAAATCCATAATGAACACACCATATTTGATGAAATGCCAAGGTGAATACAGTGAGCTGTAAATTAGGAAATACATGCCTAATAAATTCTGAATATTGCTAGGGCCTGTGATAGTGTGTTTCCTGTTTTCCCTAAATGCTATGAATATTGAATTGCTTAATCTTTGACGCTATATGTGTTGTGAAATTACCCAATGGTCATGTTTAAATTTAAATGCAAGTATGTACACGGTTCCCACGAGCACGTCACGCAAGACATGATTTATCGAGGTTTTCAAGAACATGGTTAGAGGTGGGACATATCCTACGATATGTTTTACCTCGCTCTTGGCAAGGACAAGTCAATCACGCATTATCATAAGAAGGGTCTCCCATCCCCTCGCATAACATGCATAGCATGGCATGACACGCATAGCATAGCATTCACATGACACGCATAACTCTGCATGGCATTACACGCATGGATGCTAGTTGTGATGGGCTATGAACGGCAACTAGGCATTCACATTCCGCATGGATGCTAGTTGCGACGGGCTATGAACGGTAACTAGGCATACCCATCTGCATATAGGGTACTAGTTGCGACGGACTATGAACGGCAACTAGGCATGTGAACATGTTTAAATTATGAACAAGCAAGCATGATACTCGTATGACACGCATAACATGACATGGCACGCATGATGCAAGCATGACAAGCATGACATGGTTAACAGGTTCACAATCACGCAAAGGGTATTTCAAGTCAAGTCAAGTGCACGATGTTTTCAAGGGTTTTATCAGTCTTTCTGAATGCAAGCATGAATATAAATTGCTTTACTTCCTTGTATGATATAAATTGTTCCTGTTCTATATATGCAAATTTCTTTCCTACTTTATGTATGCTATCTGTATACTATGACTGTTGGTTAGTATTTAGTACCCGCTGAGTATTCCATGCTCAGCCGTACTTCTTATGTCGGCAGGTTCCGAGGGAGCTGCTGCTCCAGTTCATGTTTGTGCTCCTGGTCCATGGGTGGAGGAGGAGTACGTCGAGGGGCCTTTGGAGGAACCTCCCGTAGAGGGTTACCATTAGGCGGTTGTAGATTCTGAGTGAATAGCTGTGGGTGAGATGAGCGATTATATCCACGTATTTTGGCGGGTCTGTCCGCACTTTCTTATGGATTGCTTTTTGTATAAAACTTGAATTTAAGTACGTATATACATAGAGGGTTGTTAGTCTTCCGCTGTGCCATGATAGAGTTTGTTTCCGCTGATAATGTCCTCTATTGTATATGCTCTGTGGGTTTTTGAAGGATGGTTTGTCAAGCAAGTCATGTAAGCCATGATTAGTCATCCAAAGTTCACTCTAACTCCTAGGGTGGGTTTTGGGTCGCGACAGAAGTGGTATCAGAGCCTAGGCTTTAGGTCTCTAGGGTCACTTAGAATCTTATACCACAGCTTGACAAGAGAATATGTGGGGAAACAAGTTAGGATGGAAGTAAGTCGGAAGTGAGTCTTGTTCTAAGTGTGAGACTAAACGTTAGTCTTAATCTAAAATGGTTGCTCCAACCAAGCACAGGTCTTAGAAACACTAGAACACCAAGATATAATATTACAACTACTCTAATGACTTGACGAGATGAATATGATGGTACTATACTTTGTATGTAGTATTGTTATATGGTGTTATATGCTATATGGTGTGCGTACAATGTACTTATACTATTATGTGTGGTATTGTTAGGGGGCATTAAATGTGGTGTGCATACTATATGTCACGTACTAAGTGACAACCAATGTGTTAGGAATTAATTCCCAGCTAGACTTATGAGTTGAGTAATACTCCGGCTGGAGTTCAGACTATGTGTGAGTTGGTAAATGGTGGTAGGTCCTTGCCATACCCTGCACTATGGGGTCTTCGTAAATAATAGCCTTCCGAGTGAGACAATAGAATTCTCCTTCGTCTTACAAGAAAAAAAATAAAAATAAAAATAAAAATTTAGAATTTACGAAAATAGGGACATAGGCTTGATAAGTAATATTATGAGCATTTGGTGTAATTTTAAACTTGTTAAACTATACTAGATGCGTCTTACATCACAAAGAAATATAAGTCACACATTATGGTATGACAATAATTCCATGAAACCCCACGACTAGTAGAAACAGATATAGATAGTAATGAGTTTTAACTCAAGGAACAAATATAATTTTAACAACCCAGGGATGCTCGATGCACGCTTCTAAGTACAGTTGCGCATTTTCTACAGCACGTCTTAGACCCAGTGCTCAGTCCCAATTAAACATAATTTTTGGATGAGCTCACGGATGTTTGATGCACGTTTCTAGATGCGCGCCTGCAGCACGCCCTAGACTCAGTGCTCGGTCCTAGTCTAGATACAGATGCGCGTTCATTCTGCAGCACGTTCTAGACACGATGCCAGTCCAAAATAATAAAGAAATTACTAACTCCATCGGGTAGCATGCACGTTCATACATATCGTGAGCAGCATACATAGCATAGGCATCATGCACCGCATAAGCATCATACATTTCATACATGGCACGCATTTCATACATGGCAAAAAAAAAAAAAAAAAAATCATATACACATCCCGCATGCATCATGTAGATCTTAGAAGCATTATACATGTCACTAGATTTAGAGGGCATCACCTAAACAACTCAATTAGATGAACTAGTCATTAGTATTAGTTTCAAATGGGCTAAGGTCTTAGGTTTGTGATCAGTTAATACCATAATCAAGTGTGAAGCTTATCATCAGTAAGAAAACTACTTGTATAATTGTACGATTATAATTGTACTTAGATACATACACGATGTGCTCGCATAGGTTGGGGGCTTGAGTCCAACTTCTGCTTAGGAGAAGTTGTTGCCCTTAAGAAGCAACTAAGGAGTTAGCCTTAGACCATAACCAGTTGTAACACAACCAACATCGCATCTTGGCTTCGCTAGGAACCTTAGAGTATATTATTATGCTATGGTATGTGTATCTTGATGTATGTTCTAGACTTTGATAAATAATTACTATTATGAAAATACAATATCGGATTTTGATGGGATTCAAGTGAGACTCATGCTTTGCCATCGTCCTCAGGAGTAAACCATGAGACGTGGCGATCAGAGTCGTGGATACCACACTAGGAGGGGTGGAGTATCTCCTCCTCCATTGAGGGATGAGCTGCCTGATCTCACTCAGGTCTTGGGATCCATAGCAGAAACACTAGCAATACTTGCCACTAGGCAGCCCACTACCAGCATTCCTACGGTGGTACTTGTACCTACCCCTACACATCATGCCACAGGAAGTGAGGCACTTTGGAGGATGAGGCCTCCGGTGTTCTATGGTGATATGGACCCATTGGTCGCAGAAGCATGGGTTATGTACCAGTCCTCTAGACATATGCTGGTACGGAGTCCTCCCACTGCACCACAGGCTTCTCTTTCGGTTGCTCCACCGGCATCGCACGCGGCTACCGTGCAGCCACCCCGCCTCGCAGTATCTCAGGCAACAAGATATGCACCCTCCACCTACTCTTACGAGATATGTACCCATTGTGGGAGGAGGCATGTGGCCAGAGAGTGTAGGAGAATCTCCGGTGGATGTTTCCACTGTGGTCGCCAGGGCCACCTGATCAAGGATTGTCCCAGCCGTCAGATGCCACCTTATTCTCGGGGAAGTAGGCCCACGGTTAGGCGGTCACCTCCGCTGGGCTCTACACAAGCATTAAGCCCCCAGCAGTCCACACAGCCTCCTTACTAGGCTAACCAGGGACAAGCCTTTGCCACTCCAGGATAGAATGCTCAGGCACCAAAGGATATGGCATGAGGATGTGAGAGGGAGAAGAAAATTTTTTTGTGTGCAGAAGGGAATGTATTTTGTGTTTTGTCATGGGCAGTCAGTTGCCACTTGTATGTAATTGTGCTACCTTATGTTATGAAAGTTTTTCCTGCTATTTAGAATGATGTTGAGTTTTATGAGAAAACTTGGTGCCTCGCCGATAAGTGAGTGCCTAGGATATTGATTAATAGAGGATTATCATATCGTTTAGTAGGAAAGGTTAGGCATGGGGAAGTATCCTCGATTGATTTAGTAATGCCCCAATTTCGAGGATGAAATTCCTATAAGGGGGGGAGGATGTAGAGCCCCGGACCTTTTCAGAGTTAATACATGACACTCTCGTTGTCATTTTTTCCTTTTTAAGAGGTATAATTAATAAATAAGGAAGAAATTGGAAATTTTGAAACGTCAGAAATGTTCCTTTTCGAAGTACGAACACAACACAAGTTGAATCATCAAAATCGGATGAACGAGTCAAAAAATATGGCCAAAACAGTCTGAACCTGTAGGAAATCGTAGCTCGGAAGGCACTAAGTACGTGCTCTGACGTCGTACTCTGATAACGTAGCACAGACAACGTACTTTGATAACGTATACTGTGTGCATCCGTTGTACAGCTCACAACGGGCACGTTGTACAACTCACCACGGGCACGCTGTACATAAGACAACGGACAACGGGCTTAGCACTATCCACAACACAACGGACTATGGGCTCAGCACTATTCACAGCACCACGAGTTGGCACTATTCACAGCACCACGAGTTGGCACTATTCACAGCACCACGAGTTGGCACTATTCATAGCACCACGAGTTGGCACTGTTCACAGCACCACGAGTTGGCACTGTTCACAGCACCACGAGTTGGCACTGTTCACCGCACAACGAGTGGGCACTATTCACGACACAATGTGTTCAGCACTATTCACGGTCCTCGCGTCATTGCAGAAATCCCAGTAAGGGTATTACGGTCTTTTGGTCAGTTCACTCTTACCTTAAGAGTTTAACCCGAGCCTTTAGGGCATCATTCGACACTTAGAGAGTTTGAGAGAATAGAAGAAAGAGGAGAAGGCGATTCCAACCTAGGGTTTCCAGTTTGGAGAGAAATCAAAGGGTTTTTGAAACCCTAGATCAACCTCAAGCCCGTTTTCTTCAAGATTTCGGTTCAGGCATTGTGGAGCTCGCGATCCAAGCTAGGGCAGCAACTCACAGTCATTTGGAAAGAGGGTTTCTCCCTCATTTCTTGAAGGTCGGTACTTTTTACTACCCTCCTAGTTATAGATCCTCTTTTCCCCTCATTTCTCTTTATTTTCTTTCACTTACACATGTGCTATGAGATGGATGAATGGTAAATGGTGAATGGTGAATGGAGATGTAAGGGGCGATTGGATGCCAGTGGTTGTGTAGTGATGATTAAAACGGGGAAGGGCATTGTTCCAATAATAAACATACATGTATGATTGAGTAAAACCATCTAGAAAAGCATGTTGTAGGGTAAATCCATAATGAACACACCATATTTGATGAAATGCCAAGGTGAATACAGTGAGCTGTAAATTTGGAAATACATGCCTAATAAATTCTGAATATTGCTAGGGCCTGTGATAGTGTGTTTCCTGTTTTCCCTAAATGCTATGAATATTGAATTGCTTAATCTTTGACGCTATATGTGTTGTGAAATTACCCAATGGTCATGTTTAAATTTAAATGCAAGTATGTACACGGTTCCCACGAGCACGTCACGCATGACATGATTTATCGAGGTTTTCAAGAACATGGTTAGAGGTGGGACATATCCTATGATATGTTTTACCTCGCTCTTGGCAAGGACAAGTCAATCACGCATTATCATAAGAAGGGTCTCCCATCCCCTCGCATGACATGCATAGCATGGCATGACACGCATAGCATAGCATTCACATGACACGCATAACTCTGCATGGCATTACACGCATGGATGCTAGTTGCGATGGGCTATGAACGGAAACTAGGCATTCACATTCCGCATGGATGCTAGTTGCGACGGGCTATGAACGGTAACTAGGCATACCCATCTGCATATAGGGTACTAGTTGCGACGGACTATGAACGGCAACTAGGCATGTGAACATGTTTAAATTATGAACAAGCAAGCATGATACTCGTATGACACGCATAACATGACATGGCACGCATGATGCAAGCATGACAAGCATGACACGGTTAACAGGTTCACAATCACGCAAAGGGTATTTCAAGTCAAGTCAAGTGCACGATGTTTTCAAGGGTTTTATCAGTCTTTCTGAATGCAAGCATGAATATAAATTGCTTTACTTCCTTGTATGATATAAATTGTTCCTGTTCTATATATGCAAATTTCTTTCCTACTTTATGTATGCTATCTATATACTATGACTGTTGGTTAGTATTTAGTACCCGCTGAGTATTCCATTCTCAGCCGTACTTCTTATGTCGGCAGGTTCCGAGGGAGCTGCTGCTCCAGTTCATGTTTGTGCTCCTGGTCCATGGGTGGAGGAGGAGTACGTCGAGGGGCCTTTGGAGGAACCTCCCGTAGAGGGTTACCATTAGGCGGTTGTAGATTCTGAGTGAATAGCTGTGGGTGAGATGAGCGATTATATCCACGTATTTTGGCGGGTCTGTCCGCACTTTCTTATGGATTGCTTTTTGTATAAAACTTGAATTTAAGTACGTATATACATAGAGGGTTGTTAGTCTTCCGCTGTGCCATGATAGAGTTTGTTTCCGCTGATAATGTCCTCTATTGTATATGCTCTGTGGGTTTTTGAAGGATGGTTTGTCAAGCAAGTCATGTAAGCCATGATTAGTCATCCAAAGTTCACTCTAACTCCTAGGGTGGGTTTTGGGTCGCGACAGAAGTGGTATCAGAGCCTAGGCATTAGGTCTCTTGGGTCACTTAGAATCTTATACCACAGCTTGACAAGAGAATATGTGGGGAAACAAGTTAGGATGGAAGTAAGTCGGAAGTGAGTCTTGTTCTAAGTGTGAGACTAAACGTTAGTCTTAATCTAAAATGGTTGCTCCAACCAAGCACAGGTCTTAGAAACACTAGAACACCAAGATATAATATTACAACTACTCTAATGACTTGACGAGATGAATATGATGGTACTATACTTTGTATGTAGTATTGTTATATGGTGTTATATGCTATATGGTGTGCGTACAATGTACTTATACTATTATGTGTGGTATTGTTAGGGGGCATTAAATGTGGTGTGCATACTATATGTCACGTACTAAGTGACAACCAATGTGTTAGGAATTAATTCCCAGCTAGACTTATGAGTTGAGTAATACTCCGGCTGGAGTTCAGACTATGTGTGAGTTGGTAAATGGTGGTAGGTCCTTGCCATACCCTGCACTATGGGGTCTTCGTAAATAATAGCCTTCCGAGTGAGACAATAGAATTCTCCTTCGTCTTACAAGAAAAAAAATAAAAATAAAAATAAAAATTTAGAATTTACGAAAATAGGGACATAGGCTTGATAAGTAATATTATGAGCATTTGGTGTAATTTTAAACTTGTTAAACTATACTAGATGCGTCTTACATCACAAAGAAATATAAGTCACACATTATGGTATGACAATAATTCCATGAAACCCCACGACTAGTAGAAACAGATATAGATAGTAATGAGTTTTAACTCAAGGAACAAATATAATTTTAACAACCCAGGGATGCTCGATGCACGCTTCTAAGTACAGTTGCGCATTTTCTACAGCACGTCTTAGACCCAGTGCTCAGTCCCAATTAAACATAATTTTTGGATGAGCTCACGGATGTTTGATGCACGTTTCTAGATGCGCGCCTGCAGCACGCCCTAGACTCAGTGCTCGGTCCTAGTCTAGATACAGATGCGCGTTCATTCTGCAGCACGTTCTAGACACGATGCCAGTCCAAAATAATAAAGAAATTACTAACTCCATCGGGTAGCATGCACGTTCATACATATCGTGAGCAGCATACATAGCATAGGCATCATGCACCGCATAAGCATCATACATTTCATACATGGCACGCATTTCATACATGGCAAAAAAAAAAAAAAAAAATCATATACACATCCCGCATGCATCATGTAGATCTTAGAAGCATTATACATGTCACCAGATTTAGAGGGCATCACCTAAACAACTCAATTAGATGAACTAGTCATTAGTATTAGTTTCAAATGGGCTAAGGACTTAGGTTTGTGATCAGTTAATACCATAATCAAGTGTGAAGCTTATCATCAGTAAGAAAACTACTTGTATAATTGTACGATTATAATTGTACTTAGATACATACACGATGTGCTCGCATAGGTTGGGGGCTTGAGTCCAACTTCTGCTTAGGAGAAGTTGTTGCCCTTAAGAAGCAACTAAGGAGTTAGCCTTAGACCATAACCAGTTGTAACACAACCAACATCGCATCTTGGCTTCGCTAGGAACCTTAGAGTATATTATTATGCTATGGTATGTGTATCTTGATGTATGTTCTAGACTTTGATAAATAATTACTATTATGAAAATCAAATATCGGATTTTGATGGGATTCAAGTGAGACTCATGCTTTGCCATTGTCCTCAGGAGTAAACCATGAGACGTGGCGATCAGAGTCGTGGATACCACACTAGGAGGGGTGGAGTATCTCCTCCTCCATTGAGGGATGAGCAGCCTGATCTCACTCAGGTCTTGGGATCCATAGCAGAAACACTAGCAATACTTGCCACTAGGCAGCCCACTACCAGCATTCCTACGGTGGTACTTGTACCTACCCCTACACATCATGCCACAGGAAGTGAGGCACTTTGGAGGATGAGGCCTCCGGTGTTCTATGGTGATATGGACCCATTGGTCGCAGAAGCATGGGTTATGTACCAGTCCTCTAGACATATGCTGGTACGGAGTCCTCCCACTGCACCACAGGCTTCTCTTTCGGTTGCTCCACCGGCATCGCACGCGGCTACCGTGCAGCCACCCCGCCTCGCAGTATCTCAGGCAACAAGATATGCACCCTCCACCTACTCTTACGAGATATGTACCCATTGTGGGAGGAGGCATGTGGCCAGAGAGTGTAGGAGAATCTCCGGTGGATGTTTCCACTGTGGTCGCCAGGGCCACCTGATCAAGGATTGTCCCAGCCGTCAGATGCCACCTTATTCTCGGGGAAGTAGGCCCACGGTTAGGCGGTCACCTCCGCTGGGCTCTACACAAGCATTAAGCCCCCAGCAGTCCACACAGCCTCCTTACTAGGCTAACCAGGGACAAGCCTTTGCCACTCCAGGATAGAATGCTCAGGCACCAAAGGATATGGCATGAGGATGTGAGAGGGAGAAGAAAATTTTTTTGTGTGCAGAAGGGAATGTACTTTGTGTTTTGTCATGGGCAGTCAGTTGCCACTTGTATGTAATTGTGCTACCTTATGTTATGAAAGTTTTTCCTGCTATTTAGAATGATGTTGAGTTTTATGAGAAAACTAGGTGCCTCGCCGATAAGTGAGTGCCTAGGATATTGATTAATAGAGGATTATCATATCGTTTAGTAGGAAAGGTTAGGCATGGGGAAGTATCCTCGATTGATTTAGTAATGCCCTAATTTCGAGGATGAAATTCCTATAAGGGGGGGAGGATGTAGAGCCCCGGACCTTTTCAGAGTTAATACATGATACTCTCGTTGTCATTTTTTCCTTTTTAAGAGGTATAATTAATAAATAAGGAAGAAATTGGAAATTTTGAAATGTCAGAAATGTTCCTTTTCGAAGTACGAACACAACACAAGTTGAATCGTCAAAATCGGATGAACGAGTAAAAAAATATGGCCAAAACAGTCTGAACCTGTAGGAAATCGTAGCTCGGAAGGCACTAAGGACGTGCTCTGACGTCGTACTCTGATAACGTAGCACAGACAACGTACTTTGATAACGTATACTGTGTGCATCCGTTGTACAGCTCACAACGGGCACGTTGTACAACTCACCACGGGCACGCTGTACATAAGACAACGGACAACGGGCTTAGCACTATCCACAACATAACGGACTATGGGCTCAGCACTATTCACAGCACCACGAGTTGGCACTATTCACAGCACCACGAGTTGGCACTATTCACAGCACCACGAGTTGGCACTGTTCACAGCACCACGAGTTGGCACTGTTCACAGCACCACGAGTTGGCACTGTTCACAGCACCACGAGTTGGCACTGTTCACAGCACCACGAGTTGGCACTGTTCACCGCATAACGAGTGGGCACTGTTCACGACACAATGTGTTCAGCACTATTCACGGTCCTCGTGTCATTGCAGAAATCCCAGTAAGGGTATTACGGTCTTTTGGTCAGTTCACTCTTACCTTAAGAGTTTAACCCGAGCCTTTAGGGCATCATTCGACACTTAGAGAGTTTGAGAGAATAGAAGAAAGAGGAGAAGGCGATTCCAACCTAGGGTTTCCAGTTTGGAGAGAAATCAAAGGGTTTGTGAAACCCTAGATCAACCTCAAGCCCGTTTTCTTCAAGATTTCGGTTCAGGCATTGTGGAGCTCGCGATCCAAGCTAGGGCAGCAACTCACAGTCATTTGGAAAGAGGGTTTCTCCCTCATTTCTTGAAGGTCGGTACTTTTTACTACCCTCCTAGTTATAGATCCTCTTTTCCCCTCATTTCTCTTTATTTTCTTTCACTTACACATGTGCTATGAGATGGATGAATGGTAAATGGTGAATGGTGAATGGAGATGTAAGGGGCGATTGGATGCCAGTGGTTGTGTGGTGATGATTAAAACGGGGAAGGGCATTGTTCCAATAATAAACATACATGTATGATTGAGTAAAACCATCTAGAAAAGCATGTTGTAGGGTAAATCCATAATGAACACACCATGTTTGATGAAATGCCAAGGTGAATACAGTGAGCTGTAAATTAGGAAATACATGCCTAATAAATTCTGAATATTGCTAGGGCCTATGATAGTGTGTTTCCTGTTTTTCCTAAATGCTATGAATATTGAATTGCTTAATCTTTGACGCTATATGTGTTGTGAAATTACCCAATGGTCATGTTTAAATTTAAATGCAAGTATGTGCACGGTTCCCACGAGCACGTCACGCATGACATGATTTATCAAGGTTTTCAAGAACATGGTTAGAGGTGGGACATATCCTACGATATGTTTTACCTCGCTCTTGGCAAGGACAAGTCAATCACGCATTATCATAAGAAGGGTCTCCCATCCCCTCGCATGACATGCATAGCATGGCATGACACGCATAGCATAGCATTCACATGACACGCATAACTCTGCATGGCATTACACGCATGGATGCTAGTTGCGACGGGCTATGAACGGCAACTAGGCATTCACATTCCGCATGGATGCTAGTTGCGACGGGCTATGAATGGTAACTAGGCATACCCATCTGCATATAGGGTACTAGTTGCGACGGACTATGAACGGCAACTAGGCATGTGAACATGTTTAAATTATGAACAAGCAAGCATGATGCTCGTATGACACGCATGACATGACATGGCACGCATGATGCAAGCATAACAAGCATGACATGGTTAACAGGTTCACAATCACGCAAAGGGTATTTCAAGTCAAGTCAAGTGCCCGATGTTTTCAAGGGTTTTATCAGTCTTTCTGAATGCAAGCATGAATATAAATTGCTTTACTTCCTTGTATGATATAAATTGTTCCTGTTCTATATATGCAAATTTTTTTCCTACTTTATGTATGCTATCTGTATACTATGACTGTTTGTTAGTATTTAGTACCCGCTGAGAATTCCATGCTCAGCCGTACTTCTTATGTCGGTAGGTTCCGAGGGAGCTGCTGCTCCAGTTGATGTTTGTGCTCCTGGTCCATGGGTGGAGGAGGAGTACGTCGAGGGGCCTTTGGAGGAACCTCCCGTAGAGGGTTACCATTAGGCGGTTGTAGATTCTGAGTGAATAGCTTTGGGTGAGATGAGAGATTATATCCACGTATTTTGGCGGGTCTGTCCGCACTTTCTTATGGATTGCTTTTTGTATAAAACTTGAATTTAAGTATGTATATACATAGAGGGTTGTTAGTCTTCTGCTGTGCCATGATAGAGTATGTTTCCGCTGATAATGTCCTCTATTGTATATGCTCTGTGGGTTTTTGCAGGATGGTTTGTCAAGCAAGTCATGTAAGCCATGATTAGTCGTCCAAAGTTCACTCTAACTCCTAGGGTGGGTTTTAGGTCGCGACAGGATCAAACACCGGACACACACACAAGGTGTAGGGTTGGGAATCAATTTAGGAAATTTCAAACCCTAGAGGGATCTCATATAGATCTGAGATCACACAATGCAAGATCAAAGGTTTAGATCTATACTTGCATTCTCTAGGATCAAAAAAAGAGGAGGGATCAACAAAGATCTAAAAGAACAAGAGGAAAATCCCGAGAGGAGTTTCTCAGACCTCTACTCTTTCAAAAATAAAAAAAGATACGAATTAGGTCTCCAAAAAGTTGTTTATATAGGGTTTAAAAAAAGAATCCAGAAAAATAAAAATTTTTTACGGGGACCGATCGAGCGGTGCTCATTACCGATCGCTTGGTCCAAAACGGATCGCTCGGTTAAAAATCACCTCTCTAGAAAAATACCCCATACAAATTTTTTGTCCAGTCGATAGCCACCGATCGCTTGGTAGGCCACCGATCGATCGGTCTCAACACCGAGCGATCGGTTGAGACAGAATTTTTTCCAAACCATTTTTCTTTTCATGTTTATTTGATTCAACTAAGATCAAACAACTTTGTTAGGTTTAAAACTATCCTACTAGGTATGTTTAGAGTTATCTAAGTCAAATCCAACCTAGGTAGGGGTCTCTAAGTCCATTACCTTTCTAGATCCAGAGTAGGAGTTGTTTCTTCACTTTCTTCAATCTTCTTTATGCTTTAGCTTTTCTCTTCTGACAAGTTGAACACGACTCAACTCACATGACCTATCTAATGATCACGGAATTTGCCAACACCTACTTAGGGATTTACAATCTCCCCCTTTGGCAATTCCGGGACAAAACAAGACTAACTCATATACTAGGTTCAAATTTTCCCAAATGATTCAAAAATGGAAAATTGACCTTTACATGACTCAAAAATAATTACATGACATTTGACATTTTAACTGTCATGATTCACCAAAGTTAGAACCTGTTTGCCTGCACATGCTAAATCAAAAACCTATGAAGCATGGGAAATAAAAATAAAATATGGGAAGCAGTAAAACATGTATAACATCCACAATTCCACAATACTATATCCATAACAGGTTAATCATGTTTCCATAACATCATCCACAAAATCACAAAATCATCATCAAAACATCCATATGCACTCTCCCTCTTTTTGGCTCGAAATGCCAAAGGCGGACTATAAACAATAAAATTAATGCATAAACATCAAATGAGATGAGATATAAGAGAATGAGAATAAACCATCCAAATTCATACATCCAAAACCAAGTCAATAACAACCAAAAAGGTTTGTACTGAGTACAACCAAGTCAAAATACATCTAAGTCTCAAACTAATACTAGGACTAAGGTAAACTCCAAAATATACACATGAACCATAAGGAGTATCTATCCTAGTACATCAATCGAACTATCACTCTTGCTCATCATCAGAAGTGAGCTGGGACTCATAATAAGCTCAAAAATCACGAACATCTCTCTGTACGCCCAGCACTGCTGCATCGAGTGATCCAAGTCTTCCACGGATCTCTGTGGTGAACTCCTGGTGGGATGAAATATGCGTTGAGAGATCCATCTGCATCTCTCTCATCATTCTGGCTAGATCATCAATCGTGGCCGGAGGTGGATGAGAGGATCCTGTACCAAAATCAGCTTCCTCCTCAATATCTCGAACTGAAGTATGAGAGAAACTCTGAGCGATGGTCTTTTTGTTGATTGGACCTTTCGGATTACGGGTAGGAACTCCAAGAGGAGCAATAATCCCTTGAGAACCAAGGAGTTTAGTAATCAGTGATCCAAACAGAAGAGCGCCAACCACAGTTTGAGTTTGATGGGCTTGAATCATCAAATCAATTATGTGTGCTGCAAGGTCAATATCATGTCCACGAAGGTGACTGAATAAAAATCGAGCTCTATCTTCCCTAAGGTCTGCAGTATGAACCTTTGGGTGGATATTGGCACTCATTACTAGGTTTACAAGTCTGGCATCCCTAGTGAGTTTTGTTACTTCTATTAAGGAACCAACCCAAAGTGTAGGAGCACCACAAAGAAAGGTGACTACATTGTTCATAGATTCTTTATCCTCATCTTTCTTGTATTTATAAGGATAATAGGCATCTGGAACTCGAGGACAACCAAGAAATTTAGCAATGACATTTGGATTTATCAAAACTGATTGTTCTAAAGATCGAGATTTAAAAGATCAGGTTTTAAAATTGATTTCAGAGAAATTTGAGTAAAATTCCTGGACTAATTGAATAGGAGCAGGACCGGATAAAGTGAGAAGACATTCCCAATTACGATCGGTAATGAGTTTAGAAAGGTAATAATCACCAAAATCTGAAATTCTAATGCTCCTTTCAACCATAACACCCTTTTTACTAAAATACTCACTTTAAAGCTGAGCAGCACTAGGGCTAATGAAGGGACCCAATAGAACATTTGAAGATGAACTAGCTTTTCCCTTTTGTTTCCGGGTTTTATCTGCCAAAGACTTTTGGCGATTTTCAGTAGTAGAATCCACCATTCTACGGATTGGTCGATCCCCTATTGAAATCCCATGTCCTATTGGAGTGAAGGAAAAGGGCTCTTGGTTTTGCTCATCTTCAGGAGGGTCCTCTTGGTTGTTGAGGACCAACCTTCGGCGTTTGGGAATGCCAGACATGAGATAGGCTAGAAGGATTAAGGATAAAATGAAAGCCATGGATGAACAGTCGATGCCCTAGATGAGAAATTCAACCTATACGCAAGAAAACGTACAAGCCTTACCTTTTTGATGCTTGGGAAACCCTTAGAGTCGAATGGAATGACCGTAGGAAGGATTTGGAGGAGAGGTAACCGAGAGATCGCTCTGGAGTTCGGAGAAGAAGTGAATAGAAAAAAGGGAAATGAGGGTTTTATAACCCTGTTCACGAAAGACCGATCGATCGGTCTTTAACACCGAGCGATCAGTGGTCTGAAAAAAATTTTCAAAAATTTTACTTTTAAAACCATTTCTCCCCCTCAACCAATGTTACAGTAAAAACTCATTTTCACCTCAAAATAACCAATTCACCAAAAAATTTGAAATAATTGATTTCATTAAAATCATAAAGAATAATCACCCAAGAATTGATATATCAAGTACAGTCATAAATAAGGATTATGTAAACAATAATTGATTTTCACAGGTGATTAATTATGGTATTTGCATCAAATTCACAATCAGAGTCAAGAAACAATTAGAAGTAATGTTAGTTTGAAATCAAAATTCATTACTTGACTCTTTGAATTGGTTTCCTTCCTTAAGCTAGATTTTGACATTATAGCTAAAATGGGACTCTAAAATTTTCAAAAACTAGTTTTAAAACCAATAAACATCCATACTTATATGATGAGCAATTTTTACCCCAAATTTGACTGACAAATTTATTTCATTTCTTTTTCAGTCAAATTGTACTCATTGTGAAAATTCTTTTTGGAGTACACATATATAGTTTTTAGCACACTGGTGACTTTCACACAAGTGAGAAGGTAGCTCTTTCTAATGACAGTGGGGGCTTTCACACTAGCAATCCATATAGATACCTACTGTTTGTCTAGGTAGCCATTACTCACTGTTTGCATTCACTAGTAGCTATCACACAAACTCACAGGTAGTCCTCTCCATGTCAATAATTTTTATAACTAGGGGGCTCACCTTATGGAATTTGTTTATCACATTGGTTATACTAGATTTGATTAATCTAGGGAACCATATGGTATAAAATCAGAACCTTTAAATAGGAACTAATACCATCTAAAGAATCAGTCAGAGTGCATGTGCAACACATAACATCTTTGTTTACTCAACTCTAACTGAGATTAGTTAGCATGACCAAATTCAATCACAAGATCGAACCAACAGTTGACCTATCCTAATTTACTCAATCCTATGAAATATTTATCCTTGGATTATATGTTCAAATATGATTTCAAGGAAATAAATGAAGTTTAATACAGGAGAGTAGGTTAAAAAAAAATAGCTCTATGACATGAATAAAACATGAAGAACACATAGGCTATGAAACAAGTACACCTTTACTCAACTCCGCACAAACCTATGGATTTCCTAAGGAGTTCAAACCTAAGGGAATCTAAGGGTTTTGTAAGAATGTCCGCAAATTGATTCTCTGTTTGGACATACTCTATAGACACAATTTTTTGCTCAACAAGATCACGGATGAAGTGATGTCTAATGTCTATGTGTTTTGTGCGAGAATGTTGAACAGGATTTTTGGAAATATTGATAGTACTTGAATTATCACAATATACAGTCATAGTGCTCTGTTCAATCCCGTAATCATTCAACATCTGCTTCATCCACAGAAGTTGAGTGCAACAACTGCCAGCTGCTATGTACTCAGCTTCTGCAGTGGACAATGAAATTGAATTTTGCTTTTTGCTAAGCCAAGCAACTAAGCAGTTTCCAATATAGAAACATCCTCCTGAGGTGCTCTTCCTATCATCAGCATTTCCGGCCCAATCGGCATCGGAATATCCAACTATCGTGGCATTTGTATCAAAAGAATACAATAGGCCAAATGATAGAGTTCCACTCACATATCGAATGATACGCTTGACTGCAAGCAAGTGAGACTCTTTTGGGCTCGCTTGATAGCGGGCACATGCACCAACACTAAAGGCTATGTCTGGTCTAGTAGCAGTTAGGTAGAGTAAACTACCAATCATGCTTCTATAAGAAGTTTGATCAACATCTTTGCCTGAAGCATCTTTACTAAGTTTTGTAGTAGAACTCATAGGAGTCCTTACATGCTTAGCAGAGCTCATGCCAAATTTCTTCACTAGATTTTTAGCATATTTGATTTAAGATACTGAGATCTCAGAATCCAATTGCTTGATCTGAAGACCAAGGAAGAAACTTAGCTCACCAACCATGCTCATTTCAAATTCATTTTTCATTTGTTCAGCAAATGAAAGAGCATGTAAGTCTAATGTGGAACCAAACACTATGTCATCAACATATATCTGGGCGATGACAATATCACCTTTCACATTCTTTATGAAAAGGTTCTGTCTACTCCCCCTCTCGAAAATCCGTTTTCCAAGAGATAAGTAGTCAGCCTCTCATACCAAGCTCTTAGAGCTTGCTTTAAACCATAGAGGGCCCTTTTTAACTGATAAACTTGATAAAGGTGATGTGGATCTTCAAACCCTTTTGGTTGTTCCACATAGACTTCTTCCTGTAGAATGCCATTCAGAAAGGCACTCTTAACATCCATTTGAAAAAGTTTGAATTTCATATGGCAAGCCACAGCTAGAAGAATTCTTATTGATTCTAGCCTGGCTACAGGAGCAAAGGTTTCATCGAAGTCAATACCTTCAATTTGGGTATATCCTTGTGCAACTAACCTAGCCTTATTTCTTATGATAGTACCTTTTTCATCAGATTTGTTCTTGAAAATCCATTTGGTACCTATCACATTTGTATTGTTAGGCCTAGGTACTAAATACCAAACATCATTCCTAGTAAACTGAAGTAACTCTTCTTGCATTGCATTTATTCAATTATCATCTGCAAGAGCTTCAGCTACATTCTTGGGTTCAAAAGATGAAGTATAGCAAATGTAGCTAACTTCATTTTCAATTTGTTTCCTCGTTCTCACTCCACTTTCAAGATCACCAATTATATCAGTGGGGGTGTGAGGACTCATGACCCTAGAATGTGTAGGTTTTGATGGAGATGATTGCTTATTAATAAGTGGAGTTGAAACATTTTCAACATTTTCATTTTCAGCACTTTCATCATCCTCAAGTTGCACATTTTCAACACCGGAGTCATCCACAACTACATTTATGGACTCCATAATCGTAGAGGTTCTCAAGTTGTACACTCGATAAGCTCTACTGTTGGTGGAATATCCAAGAAATATCCCTTCATCACTCCGGGATTCAAATTTGCCCAGTTGCTCTCTATCCTTAAGGATATAGCATTTACTTCTGAATTCTCGAAAGTACTTGACACTGGGTTTCTTGTTATTCCACAACTCATATGGGGTTTTCCTTGTTCCAGGTCTTACAAAAACTCTATTAACTATATAGCAAGCTGTAGAGCCCCGGACCTTTTCACATTTAATGCATGATACTTTCGTTTCCATTTTTGCCTTTAAAGAGAAATAATTAATAAATAAGGAAGAAATTGGAAATTCTGAAATGCTAGAAATGTTCATTTTTGAAGTACGAACCCAACGCAAGTTGAATCGTCAAAATCGGACGAACGAGTCAAAAGATATGGCAAAAACAGTCTGGACCTGCAGGCAACCGATCGCTCGGTCCATAGAGCGATCGATCGGTCCAAAACCGATCGATCGGTAGCTATCGACTGGTCAAGATTTTTGTATGGGGAAATTTTCCAGAGAGTGAAATTTTAACCGATCGCTTGGTTATGAAACCGATCGATCGGTAGGCAACCGATCGATTGGTCATTAACACCGATCGCTCGGTCCTCGTGTTTTTGCAGAAATTTCAGTAAGGGTGTTTTCGTCTTTTGGGCGTTTCACTCATACCTTAAAGGCTTTGCCCGATCGTTTGAGGGTTCATACACAACCCTTAAAGTCTTTTGAGAGATAGAGAGAAAGGAGAAGGGTTTCCAAAACATAGGTTTTCATTTGGGAGAAATCAAAGGGGCTAAGACCCTAGATCAACCCCAAGCCCGTTTTCTCCAAGATCAAGGCTCAAGCATTCGAGGAGCTCGTGATCCAAGCTAGGGCAGCAGCTACACGGTCGTTTTTGGAAGGGGTTTCTTCCTCATTGTTCAAGGTCGGTACTTCTTGCTACCCTCCTAGTTATAGTTCTTCTTTTCCTTTATTTTCTTTGTGTTCCTTTATACATCCATGTATTATGAGATGGGTTGTGAAGGGTGAATGGTGAATGATGAATGGAGATGAATGTGGGCGATTGGATGCCGTGTGTATTGATGTGATGGATGAACGGGGAGGGCATTGTACCCATAATAAACATACATATGTGATGTGAGTAAAACCCACCTAGAAAAGCATGTTGTAGGGTTAATAAATAATGAACACACTATGTTTGATGAGATGCCAAGGTGAATAAAATGAGTGATAAATTAAGGGAATACATGTTTAATTTTTCATGAAATTGTTAGGGCATATGATAGTGTGTTTCTTACATTTCTCAAAATGTGCGATTTATTACTTGTTCAAATCGTGATATGCTATGCTTTGTAAATTACCCAAATTTTCATATTTAGTTCCAAATGCAAGTATGCACACGATCTCACGAGCACGCAAGCATGACATGGTTTTCCGACGTTTTTCAAGAATGGGATTTAGAGGTGGGGCATATCCTACGATATGTTTTACCTCGCTTTTGGCAAGGACAAGTCAATCATGCATTATCATAAGAAGGGTCTCCCTTCCCTCGCAAGTACATACATATCATAAGAAGGGTTTCCCTTCCCTCGCAAGTACATCTCACAAGGACATCTCACAAGTGAAAGGACATGACATGAGCATTTAGAAAGAAGGGTCTCCCTTCCCTCACAAGTAGTTTACTCTTCCAAGCATGATACAAGCATGACATGGCACGGCATGACAAGCATGAGCATTTTAGGAAGAAGGGTCTCCCTTCCCTCACAAGCAGATTATTTTTCCGAACAAGCAAGCATGATACGTGACATGACAAGCATGGGCATTTAGGAAGAAGGGTCTCCCTTCCCTCACAAGTAGTTTACTTTCCAAGCAAGCATGACATGGCATGACACGCATGATATGATAAGATAAGACAACATGACAAGTTTCAAGCACGGAAATGGTATTTCCAATCAAGTCAAGTGCACAAGGTTTTCAAGGGTTTTAACGGCTTTCTACGAAATACAAGCATGATTATAAATTGCTTTTACTTCCTTGTATGATATGAATTGTTTCCTTCTAACATATGTGAATTGTTCCTGCTTTATGTATGCTATCTGTATGCTATGACTGTTGGTTAGTGCTTAGTACTCGCTGAGTATTCCATGCTCAGCCGTACTTCTTATGTCGGCAGGTGATGGCGGAGCAGCTGCTCCATTTGATATCTGTGCTCCGAGCCCTTGGGTGGAGGAGGAGTACGTCGAGGAGCCTTTGGAGGAACCTCCCGTAGAGGGTTATCAGTAGGTGGTGTTAGATTCCGAGTGGATTAGCTGTGGGTGAGATGAGATATATACATTCATGTATTTTGGCGGGTCTGTCCGCACTTTCTTTTGGTTACTTTTTGTATAAACTTGGATTTGCTTATGTATATTCATAGAGGTTGGGTTAGACTTCCGCTGTGTTTTATAGTTATGTTTCCGCTATATTGTCCTCTATGGTATATGCTCTGTGGGTTTTGCAGGTTAGTTGTCAAGTAAGTCATGATTTGTCGTCCAAAGTTCACTCTAACTCCTAGGGTGGGTTTTGGGTCGCGACAGAAGTGGTATCAGAGTTTAGGCTTTAGGTCTCTAGGGTCACTTAGAATCTTATACCACGGCTTACCAAGAGCATATGTTAGGAAACAAGTTAGGAAGGAAGTAAGTCGGAAGAGAGTCTTGATCCAAGTGTAAGACTAAACTTTAGTCTTAGTCCAAAATGGTTGCTTTAACCAAGTACGGTCCTAGGTACGCTAGAACGCTAAAGTATAAGTGTAATGTGATGAATACTCTGATGACTTGATGTGATGTATATTAGTATTATACAACTAATACAAATTGAATTATCGTGAAACGACATTGAAATAAACTGTGGTTTCAAGTGAGACTCATGTGGTGCTATTGTTCTCAGGACTTTAGTCATGAGGCGGGGCACACGGGGTCGTGGACCACACACCAGAGCTTCATCTTCTTCCAGAGATGAGGATGAGCAGCCGGACCTCTCCCAGGTCTTAGGCTCTATTGCTGAGACACTCGCCATACTGGCGGCTCGGCAAGCTATACCATCATCGGCGGCACCTACTCCACCGCCCGCAGCTCCAATACATCGTACCATAGGAGTTGAGGCATTCAAGAGATTGAGGCCTCCATCCTTCCACGGGAGTGTGGACCCTCTTACTGCAGAGGCTTGGATCCTCCAGGTTGAGAAGATATTTGCGGTGCTCACTCCTACAGAGGAAGAGAAAGTGGCATGGGCAGTTTTTATGCTAGAGGGCGAAGCCCACCATTGGTGGTTGTCCGCATTGAGGACACGGGACTTGACCATGCAAGGTTAACCTTGGACTTGGGAAGAGTTCAAAGATACTTTTTACAAGAATTATTTTCCTATCGGTGCATGGGAAAAGAAAGAGAGAGAATTCATCAACCTTGAGCAAGGTTCGATGTCTATGGCCGCTTATGAGGCCAAGTTCTCAGAGCTATCACGCTTCGCGACACATATGATTGCCACCGAGGCAATGAAGGCGAGAAGATTTGAGCAAGGGCTCAAGGATGTTATTATGGAGAAGGTTTCCGTTTTCAGGCATGCTACCTACCCTGAACTGGTAGACAAGGCCTTATTGGTCGAGGCCAATTCTGAAGCGGTGTCTAAGAAGAGAGAGTTGGCAAGAGGCCAAGCCAGTAGTTCAGCACCTCCAGAGAGGCGGGCTCGTACCGGCCCTTATCAGTATACATGGCCAGCACCACAGATGAGGCCGACTTATGCACCTCCAGCCCCACGGCAGTACGTGCCACAGGCACCTCGACCTCAGGCTCTTCCGGCCCCTCGGCCAGTTACACCTCAGGCAGCGAGGTATACACCACCTTCGGCCCCTCCGGCCTACACATATGAGGTCTGCACTTCATGCGGCAAAAGGCATCCGGTAGGAGATTGCCGAAGAGCATCTGGTGGATGTTATCATTGCGGTCGCCAGGGCCACATGATCAGGGATTGCCCTACCCGGCATCTACCAGGCCATTCTCAGGGGATTAGGCCACCAGCACGCCCAGTAGGATCATATCAGGCGTCATCTCAGACTACCCGGTCTACACCTCAGTCTCGCCAGGCAAACCAGGGTCGAGTTTTCGCCTTGACAGAGGGTGATGCACTTGCATCTGACGATGTAGTGCAAGGTACGCAGTTGTAGCTTATTTAATTATCCGTAAATTAAACTGTTAAGTATTCATTGATTGTGTACATACTTGGCATGTTATATATGTATATACCTACATGTATACACTGTTGATGCATGGATTAACTCCGCTAGTTAAATTTCAGGAACCCTACTAGTCAATGAGTATTTGGCTCGAGTGTTGATTGATACCGGGTCTACTCATTCATTTGTCTCGCCGAGTTTTTCAGAAGGCTTTTCTGTAGAGCCAAGTCAGCTAGAACCGGAGTTAGCCATTTCGACTCCCCTCGACAAAACAGTATTGGCAGATAAAGTGTATAGAAATAGTGTGGTCCAAGTTGGAAGCCACGAGTTGGTGGTTGATCTCATCGTCCTTGGATTCCAAGACTTTGATGTTATATTGGGAATGGATTGGTTAGGCAGTGCATCATGGGCATGTAGCTTGCTTGAGAGATGGTACTCTTCAAGCCGGTAGAAGGAAAACCATTGCACTTTCGGGGGTTGAAAGGTAGAGATATTGCTCGTTTTGCGGCGTTGAGCTTAGCTAACCCCGAGGCAAAGGACTCATCGACTATTCCGGTTGTGAGTGAATTCTTGGATGTATTTCCAGAGGAGTTGCCAGGATTGCCTCCAGACAGGGAGATTGAGTTTGTGATTGAGCTTGCACCAGGCACAACTCCTATATTCAGGGCTCCGTATAGAATGGCTCCGATTGAACTCAAGGAGTTAAAGACTCAGTTGGAGGAATTACAAGGCCTTGGTTTCATTCGACCAAGTGTCTCACCGTGGGGTGCCCCGGTGTTGTTTGTTAGGAAGAGAGATGGTTCGATGCGGATGTGCGTCGATTACCGGCAATTGAACAAGGTCACTATAAAGAATAGGTATCCCTTGCCTAGGATTGACGACTTGTTCGATCAGTTGAAGGGAGCAAGATTTTTCTCGAAGATAGATCTTCGATCGGGTTATCACCAGTTAAAGATTAAGGTGAAAGATGTTCCCAAAACTGCTTTCAGGACTCGATATGGGCACTATGAGTTCTTGGTGATGCCTTTTGGTCTCACGAACGCGCCGGCAGCCTTTATGGATTTGATGAACCGGGTGTTCCGACCATACCTAGATCGGTGCGTAATTGTATTTGTTGATGACATTTTAGTCTATTCCCAGACACGAGAAGATCACATGCGCGACCTTCGCCTTGCATTGGAAATGTTAAGAGAGCACAAGCTATACGCCAAAATTAGCAAGTGTGAGTTTTGGTTGGAAAAGGTAGCATTCCTAGGCCACGTTGTTTCCGCGGGAGGCATCTCCGTTGATCCGAAGAAGATAGAAGCTGTTATGAGTTGGGCGAGGCCCAAGAGTGTTACTGAGATACGCAGCTTTCTTGGGCTGGCAGGCTACTACAGGAGATTCGTAGAGGGTTTCTCTAGCCTTGCAGCACCGCTTACTCACCTGACAAGGAAGAATGCGAAGTTTGTTTGGAGCGACAAGTGTGAGATCAGTTCACGGAACTGAAGAAGAGGCTTACTATAGCCTCCTGTCCTTACAGTGCCATCCGGACCTCTGGGTATGAGGTGTACAGTGATGCCTCACACGTTGGACTTGGATGTGTGCTTATGCAACACAAGAAGGTCATTGCCTATTGCATCAAGGCAATTGAAGGAGCATGAGAAGAATTATCCCATACACGACTTGGAGCTTGCGGCGGTCCGTGTTTTGCACTTAAGATTGGCGTCATTACCTTTATGGGGTGGAGTTCTATGTGTTTTACCGATCACAAGAGTCTCAAGTATCTCTTTCCCAAAAGGAGCTGAATCTACGGCAACGACGTTGGATGGAATTTTTGAAGGACTTGTGATTGTACCATTCAAATACCACCCAGGTAAAGCAAATGTAGTGGCTGATGCTTTGAGTAGAAGACCTCAGGGGTTGTTAGCACACATGTGGTCAAGGAATGGAAGCTACTTGAAGATTTGGCAAATCTGGACATCAGTGTGAATGACTCTGTCCGTAGGCCTATCTTGGCAAATGTTACGGTTCTGCCGTACATTATAGAGTTGATCCAAGAAATATCAAGCCATGGATGCGGAAATTGTTGGCTTTCCGGGACAAGGAAGTTGCCAAGGGCAGTGAAGAACTTTTCTCTCACTAACCGAGGTGCTATAACGTTCAAAAGGAAGGCTGTGTGTTCCGGCCAATGCAGATCTTCGTCGAGAGATCATGGACGAAGCACATCGTTCGAAGTACACAGTACATCCTGGGGGTACAAAGATGTCCCGGAAACCTCAAGAGTCACTTTTGGTGGCGGAATATGAAGAGGGATGTTGCGGAGTATGTAGCACGATGCTTAGTGTGCCAACAGGTGAAGGCAGAGCACATGCGGGCCGGTAGGTCTATTACGTCCCTTCCGATTCCGAGTGGAAATGGGAGAACATATCCATGGATTTCATAGTTGGCTTGCCAAAGACGGCAAGGAGCTCAGATGCAATATGGGTAGTGGTGGATCGTTTGACGAAGTCCGCTCACTTCTTGCCTACCGAACTACCTTTCAACTCTAGTCAGTTAGCGCCTTTGTACATCACGGAAGTGGTGAGGTTGCACGGCGGTGCCCGTTAGTATTGTATCAGATCGGGATCCCAAGCTTCACCTCGCGTTATGGAAAAGCTTCCCAGAGGCTATGGGTTACTGACTTGATTTCAGCACTGCTTTCATCCACAGACGGATTGGACAAAACGCGAGAGAGTGAACCAAGTCATTGAAGACATGCTTCGGGCTTGTATGTTGGATTCGAGGTAGTTGGGAAGAGCACTTGCCTTTGGGTGAATTCGCCTATAATAACAGCTATCAGGCGAGTATCCCAAATGGCACCATTGAGGCCTTGTATGGGCGAAGGTTGTAGGTCTCTTCTATATTGGGATGAGGTAGGAGAAAGGAAAGTACTGGGTCGGAGTGATGATTGAGCAAACTTGCAACACAGTTAAGATCATTCGGGATCGATTGAAAGCCGCTCACGATCGCCAGAAAAGTTTGCGGGACACGCGCCATAGGGACTTGGAGATGGCAAGCTCGGGGATCACGTTTTTGTGAAAGTACTCCTAGTACACCAACGGGTTCGATCATGTATGCGCATGTTGGCACGCATGGGGCAAAGCTCAGTCATCTGGTATGTAGGCTTTTGAAGATTTCACACTGAGTTGGTGAGGTTGTACAGGTTAGCTATCCCCAACTTCACCATGGAGCAGTTAACAACGTTGCCATAGTATGTGTATATGCTTCGGAAGGACATTGCGGACCCTTGCCATGTACTAGAATTGGACA
>JABCRI010000927.1:0-24018 GCA_015143295.1 Tetracentron sinense
GAATGGTAGAAATAGATGTTTGATGCATTTTCCCTAATTTTCTAAGAAGCAAGCTAATTATGGATGGATATGTGGATTGGAAATGTGGATTAAATGTGGATAGAATGTATGGAGGATAGGATTAATTTGTGGATGTGGATGAATATATGGATTGTATGGATGGAATTATGATTTGATGAATGCATGAAAAGGTAGAGAAACAATGGATTCATATTATGTGTACTCAAGGTGTTTGTGAAAATGTCTGTGAGAATAAATGCTATGATACTTTTATGAAATAGTGGTAAATGGATTATAAATGATGTTAAAAAAAATTATGATAAGAAATATATATGTGATTGTTTGTTAAGTATACTTAATTTCTTGCATGAGAATTGATAGTCGGGAAGGTAAGAACTTAGAGGAACATCTCTCAAACCGGGAATTCTCTAACTATTTGGTGTGGGACATATAGTGGAGTTTCCATGGTGGGAAATCGGAATCTAAGCAATTACCGACTCGAACGTTAATTTCGACACTTAAGCGCATAAGCACGTGTATGTTAAGATAAGAGTGTCACAAGTCACACATGTGGACCACAAGCATGAGCATGACATACGTATGACATTCTGAATAAGCATAAGCATGACATGGTCCGTATCCTCCAAGAACGGCATGTCAACCTGATTCTTAGACATGGTCCGTATCCTCCAAGAATGGCATGTCAACCACATGATTTCTAAGGCATGATCCGTATCCGCCAAGAACGGCATGTCTCATTACTGTATGATCTGAATAAGTGCATAAGCATAAGCATAAGCATAAGCATCTCACAAGCACGTGGTCTCATAAGCATAAGCAACTCATAAGTGTATTGTCTTCCAAGTCTAAGATTCTCACAAGTACACGAGTCAAGGTGATGATATGATGTATATGCGCACACGTTCTTCTGCACTCTGATTATGTTATTATGTTATTGGATATGTTTCTAACTAAGCGCAGGTATATTATTATTGTTGGTTGGATTTTATATACACTGAGTACCTTCGTACTCAGCCGGACTTTGTCTTGGCAGGTTTAGAGCAGGAGTACACGGCGGAGCCGTGGGTTGAGGAAACATACGCAGAGGAAGGAGGTGAAGGTGAGCCTTCTGAGGAGGGAGCCAGAGACTTGGGTGGCTACACCTCTTAGTTTTTATTTCATTTGATTGAGAGAGTTGTATTAGACTTGAGTAGATGTTGCTTAGTAGACTTTTTTTAGTTGTGTATCAGACTCTTTGGTTTTAGAGTGAGTTGTATATGTTTACGGTAGACTTTTGCTATTTGATTATAGTTTATATACCAGAATTTTATTATCCTCATTTTTGGAGACTCGTGTTAGTGTGCCTTGCATGTCATGGATTTTAAGCAGGTTAAGTAATGTGGCGATCCTAAAGTCCTATTTTAGCCTTGTGGGATTTTGGGGTCGTTACATGCAGTGCATACCAGGGAACCATTATCTTAGTCTCATGCAGAAGAACCTTCAAATAACCCGAGTACCAGTGGAGGAGGAGCGTCCATGGGGACTATCAATGTCATCCACCATGCGAGGATACCAGCGGTAGATTTGGAGCAAGAGTTCAGAGTAAAGGCAAGGAAGTTGTCTCATGAAACCAAAGTGTGCCAAGTGCAGGCAGTAGCAAGGGGCATCGAGCAAGCACTTACCTTTTCTGATCACGATATGACAACGATGGTCAGACCTCACTATGATGCTCTCATTCTCACCATGTAAACAGAGACTTTGACATCAAGAGGGTCCTCATAGATTCAGGGAGTGGGGTAAATATCCTTTATCTTCATGCTTTCACTCAGATGAAGTTAGATCCAATTGTTCTTATCCCTGCTCAGACCCCTCTATTTGGGTTTGATGGTAGTTCGATGAAACCAGTAGGGGATGTCGTCTTGCCCGTTATAGCTGGACCCGTTGTCTTGCAAATACAATTCTCTGTTCTTGATGCCCCGTCTCCTAACAACGCAATATTGGGTCGATGGTGGACCCACGAGATGAAAGTTCTTCCCTCTTCTTATTATCAAGTCTTGAATTATCCTACTCAAGATAGGCCCAAAGAGATTAGAGGAGATCAGTTGGCTTCTCAGAAGTGCGACTTCGCTCTGCCCGTTGTGCCTAAATAGCAATTACAGGTTGGGTCTGTTGTGGAGGAGAGCTCGGAGGAGGTGTTATACAGACCATCTGTTAAGCCCACGAAAGCTGCCAATCTGGGATCAGATGAGGAGCCAAAGGTGTTGCTGATCGTTACGAGCTTAATAGCAGTAGAAGAAGCTGAACTAGTGGACTTTCTGAAGCAGAACCTCGATGTCTTTGCCTGGTCACACAAGGATATGACGGGGATCAGTCCAGGTATTATCTATCATCATCTCAATGTTGATTCTACTGTCTCCCCAGTCAAGCAGAAGCCCCGGCGACTTTCCCCAGCCTATCATAGTGCTGTCAACGAGGAGATTGACAAGCTCATCCAGCACGGGTTTATTCGAGAAGTGCATTACCCCGACTGGATAGCAAATGTGGTGGTTGTACCTAAGAAGAACAGGAAAGTGAGAGTTTGTATTGATTTCACTGGTGTCAATAAAGCTTGTCCCAAAGACTTTTTTCTCATGCCAAGAATTGAGAGGCTTATTAATGCTACTGCTGGCCATGAAATGTTATCTTTTATAGATGGTTATTCAGGCCATAATCAGATTCTTCTAGCTGAAGAAGATCAAGAGAAGACTACCTTCATTACAGAGCATGGCCTGGTTTGTTATCGTATTATGCCTTTTGGTCTGAAGAATGCTGGTGCCACTTATCAATGTCTAATGAACCTCATGTTTGGTCCAGTGCTTGGCAAAACAGTGGAAGTGTATATTGATGACATCGTAGTGAAGAGTCGAATGCGAAGTACTCTTGTGGCAGATCTCACTGAACCTTTCTCTATTCTCTGAGCTTTCAATTTAAAGTTGAATCCAGAGAAATGCATGTTCGGGGTTACTTCTGGAAAATTCTTGGGTTATCTTGTGACCCAGGGAGGTATTGAGGCTAATCTAGCTTAAATTCATGCTCTGTTAGACATGTCGAAGCCAAAGACAAAGAAGGAAATTCAGAAACTAACAGGACGTATTGTTGCATTCAATCGCTTTATCTCAAAGTCTTCTGATCGTTGTAAACCTCTCTTTGAGCTGTTAAGGAAGGATTCTATATTCAAGTGGACGTCAGAGTGTTCCCAGGCCTTTGCTGCCTTAAAAGATTATTTGGGCTCTGCTCCCATTCTTTCAGTTCCTGAGCCTGGTGAAATATTATATCTATATCTCTTCGTCTCAGAGCAAGCTATTGGTTCTATTTTGCTCAGGAGTTGAGACGGTGTTGAGAAGCCTATATATTTTATCCGCAAAACCTTTCTCAAGGCGGAGTATAATTACAGCAGACTCGAGAAGGTATGTCTTGGTCTTGTCTTTTCTGCTGAAAAGCTTCGTCCTTATTTTTATGCTCATACTATCGTTGTCATCACAACGTACCCCTTGAAAATTGTGTTGGGACGACCTGAGTTGGTGGGAAGGATATCAAAATGGGCCGTAGCACTCAGTGAATTTGACATCCAGTTTCGAGCAAGAATTTAAGAGAAGGGGCAGGCTATGGCAAGTTTTCTCTCTGACTTCCCCGTGGAAGAAGCTGAAGCAGAGGTAAATCCCGATCTTCATGAGCTCCCAAACGAGGTTGACAACGGAAATGTTGAGCAGAACGGAGACAAACTAGCAGAGTGGAATGATTGGATTTTATATGTAGATGGATCTTCTAATTCTAGTGGTTTAGGGCTTAGTATTGTGCTCATTAGTCCGGAGAACTTAAAAATCCAAAAGATGGCGCGCCTTGGTTTTGCTGCTTCTAACAATGAAGCTGAATATGAAGTATTGTTGCTTGGATTACAAAGTGTGCATGATTTGGCAATCACCAAGCTAAGAGTTTTCTGTGACTCACAACTCGTGGTGAATCAGGTGAATGGTATCTACGAATGTAAAGATAATCGGATAAGACAATATGCTGCTCTTATTTGTACTCAATGCAAGGCGTTTACCGTTGTTGAAATCAAGCATATCCGAAGAGATGACAATAGGCATGCTGATGCTTTAGCCTACCTTGCTTCTATGTTGCAATTTGATAAGCCCAAGGCAATCCTTATGGAGTATAAAGAATATCCTTTAATCGAGTGTCAGCCACAACGGAAAACATTCTTTATCAATCATGTTCCGAGTTGGATGACAGGGTTGGCTGCATATTTGAAAGATGGAATTCTCCCAATCAATGCAAAGGAATCGAGGCGTATTCAGTACAAGGCGCCACGTTATGTCTTGGTACAAGGAGAGTTATTCAAGAATTCTTTTGGGGGTTCTCTGTTGAAGTGTGTTCACCCTATAGACGTTGAAAGGATTCTTGCTGAGCTTCATGAAGGTATTTGTGGCATCCATTCTGAAGGGAGGACAATAGCTCACCGAGCTCTGGGGCAAGGTTACTTTTGGCCTTATATGCAAGCTGATGCCCAGAAATATGTGAAGAAGTGCAATTAGTGTCAACGGTATGCTCGGTTAATCCATGCTCCGGCTCAAGAGCTCAACACCGTGTATTAGTCTTGGCCATTCGCTCGTTGGGGACTAAATATTGTGGGACCCTTTCCCAAAGCTCCAGGGAATTTAATCTTTCACTTAGTGGCAACTGATTACTTCACTCATTGGATTGAAGCCATCCCCCTTGCCAGTATCAGGGAGCAGGAAGTAAAGAAGTTCATTTTGGAGCATATAATCTATAGGTTTGGCATACCTCAATCCATTATCTCTGACAATGGGAAGCAGTTTGCATGACGAATTATTGCTGAATTTTGTGAAGAGCTTAAGATCAAACACATTTTTTCATCACCCTATTATCCTGAGGGGAATGATCTGGCCGAAGCAGCTAACAAAAATATTCTAAATGCAATGAAGAGAAGACTGGAAGATTCGAAGGGGAAGTGGACCAGTGAACTGCACAACGTGCTATGGGGGTATAGGACAACGCCAAGGAGTCCTACAAATGAAACACCTTTCTCTTTAGCTTATGGAGTGGAAGCTATTATTCCTATAGAGATCAGTCTGCCCACAATACGTTCTTAGCACAACAAGAGAAAAGCAGGAGAGAATGACAAAGATGTCAGCATTATGATGAGAAGGTAGCAATAGCAATTAAGGAAGGCTTACAATCAGATTGTACAATGGAGAGTCCTTCAGGTCGGAGATCTCGTCCTTCGAAAAGTGTTCCAGAATACGAGGGAGCTTAACAGTGGCAAGTTAGGACCTAATTAGGAAGGGCCTTATATTGTAGATCGATTTGGGAGCCCTGGTGTATGCTACCTGAGAGATTTACAAGGTGATACCATCCAAAAATCCTGGAACATCATGAATTTAAGGCAATTCTTTCAATAGAAGTTGGTGATATACAACGATTTATTTTGCTTATGTATTTGAGTTTGTTCATATAATCATTTAATTGAATTACTCCAGAGATTTTGTGTCAATGTGTTGTCCAAATGTTAAGTGTGATATCGTGAATGATTTGTAAATTCAAATAAAGTTTCATTTGAACAGCATACTCACAACAAGACACAAGTGGCTTATCCTAAGGATGTCATCTGAGCAAACCAGTGGCTTATCCTAATGACATCCTCTGAGCAAAGTGTCTCATCACGAGTTACATTTAGTTCATCTTATGAAACTTTATTTGTTAGATTGCATTCACAATATGCTACACTGTGTTGTATCTGAGTCAAACCTTTCTTTTCCCTTGTGAGTATAATCAGTACTAGTGACTCTTTCGGTGTGCAGTATTGCAAATTTGTCAAATGATTAAATTTATTTCAATATTGTTCTCTGAATGACATCTCAAGTTTTAGTGTTTTATCATGTGCTCTATGCCTTGTCAAAATTGTGATTACTTATATTATTATTTGTGTGTGTTCTGTATGAGTTCCCTACTCTATATGCTAAAAGATCGAGACAAAATAGCAAACATATTTCATTCATTAGAAACCCATTACTGGGTTGAGTGTATCAAACAAGAAGAGAGAAGTTCACAAAGGAGACAAAAAGAATAAAGGTATAATGACATTCAAAAGCAGATAAAAAAAAAACAAGTAGAAGAGAGATTGCGGGAGTCAAGCGATAGGGTCTTCAGCAGTAGCAGTATCAGGTAGCACAACGGAAGAGGGGGCAACAGTAGCCCATCAAAGACAGCTAGCTCAGAAGGTGGCTTGGCATGAAGAGGGGTAGGAGCTTCGAAGGGGAGTGATTTTTCTACTCCTTCGACTTCTGGATCGTCATCCAAATTGACAACTTCCTTGCTTTGCAGCTCGGAGAATGTGGTTGCATCTTCCTCATTGTCATCTTTCAATCGACCTTGTTGACGGAGCATGGTCATCAACTCCTTCTCAGTCTCCTCTCGATCTTCATCCAGAAGTCTGTCCAGTTGTTGTTGGTAGTTGCTCTGAAGTTTGGCAATGACAGTCTTCTCAGCCTCCCTATACTCTGCCAACTCCTGTATTAGAGTTGTTCTTGCTGCCTCTACTTCTTCGAGCTGCCTTTCTAGTGTCTGGGACACAACCTCCAGCTCACTGATCCTGCTAATGGCAGTCTCAGCCTCCTGTTTTTCCTTCGCTTCTTCTTTTGCCGCCCGAGCCTCCTCTTCAGCTTTTTCTTGCGACTGATGGGCAGCAATGAGTTTGTCTTCTACCCGTTGCACTTTGGCACAGGCTCGTGCCAGATCAAACTCTATCTTGAGCCTATCCTCAGCAAGGGTCTTTTCAAGGGTCTCAGTCCTTCCCTTCCAATTCTACTGTGTCCTTGAGATAATTGTAGCGATAGTTGCTACGATCATTCAGTTCAGTAACCAGGACATTCAGCTGTGGGATGGAAATAAGTAACATCAACATATCATCAAGTATAGAGAACAATATAGTACGGGACAATGTAGTAACTCCTTACAATTGCAAGAGTACGGCATGCTACTTGATTCACCTCAGGGATGGTTAACTTTTCCGTTTGAGCAATGTCGTTGGGGAGCCTCATGGCATAGGTCAATTCCAAGGCCGCTGAGTCTGATGTCATTGCGGAATCGGTTGTGGCAGGACGTCCGTACCGAGAGAAATTAAGAATCCAATCAAGATGGTTTGCTGGTGCGCCAAACTCCCGTTGTGCTGGGGCAGCAGTATCTGATGTCGCAAAAAGGGCAACAACGGTAGTTTCTGGATCAGTTTGGGCAGACTCAACTTGGGTAGTAGCAACAGAAAATATGCTGACTACTGGGGGCTCCGTTGTGGTTTTAGGCTCCTTGAAGACTGGAGGAAGAGAGGAGGGAGCTGCAACCGCCTTGCCTTTTTCTAGGCGCTTTTCTTCTTTTTTCTTCTTCTTGGCCTGTATCTCGGCCAAGGTGTGAACCCTCTTTCTTTTTGGTTCGGAGGCCGTGGCTTCCGTTGTAGGGAGATTTTTCTTCGGTGGAGGTGGAGGCAGAGCTATTGCAGGATGGGCAGTCCTTGGTTTTCTAAGCAGAGGAGGAGGATCCATGCTTGTCATCTCTTCTTCTTCTCCTTTAGTGGGTTCAGCAGTAAGGAGAGAAGAAGAACCGCCCTGTTGTCCTTGGTTTGCAGGAGGAGTTGGGTTCGGTATGCTGTTGAAACCCCAAGTGTCAGGCTCTCATGGTTTCCACCTGATATACACACCTCCTCGTTCTCTCTTGATATTTGTAAGAGCTCGCTCTTCTTCCGCTGTAAGTTTTTTTAAGGGTATTTTCTTCTTTTCAACTGCAAGAGATAACAAAAGAGAAGTGTTAAATAATGGACAAATACAAAAGAATATAAAAGGATCATACAACGGCCAGATGACAACAGACAGTGACAAGAGAGGACAACGGACAACGGAAGTCAGTTACCTGGTTTTTCTTGGAAGACGTTGGGCACAGAGGAGGTCTCTGATTTCCGACCCCCGGAGACGATGAAAGGTGTCGCCTTCCAACCTTTTTCCATATCTGTTATGCTAGAGACAAGATCGGGGAGCAATGACATTTTATTCGAGGAGAAATATCTGAAAAGATCATCATCGGAACCTCGACATTTGACAACATGGCTGATCGGTGCTTAATGTTGCACATTTAGGCACCCGAAAATACACTTGTTAGCTCTTTAGGACTTAATTCTTATAGTTTTTAATTTTAATTTATTGTATTTATTATTTTTAGGACTAAGGGGAGAAAAGATCATAATTCTCAAATGATGAGAGCTTTTAAGAACTTAGAAGAGCCCAGGTGATGAAAGAATTGAAGAAAACAGGAAAATAAATGAAGAAAAAGTATACTGGTCCAAACCGCCCGAGCGCAAATAACCACCGCCCAAGCGGTGGCCCAAACCGCCCGAGCGCTGGATAGCTCCGCCCAAGCGGAAGTCCGCAGATTTATTTTCTGGATTTTTCCTTTTTAAAACCCTACTTGCTACTGTAAGCACCCAATTTTACACCCCATCCAAACCCTTTCAATCCCCTATAGAACCCTAGGTATACCCTACTAAACCCTAGAACCCTAAAAAACTTAGGACATAAACCACGGACTCAAAGCCCGTTACCCTAAACCCTAGGCTAAACCCTAGTATGACCTTAGCTAAAACCCTAGGTAAACCCTAGACATGCCCTAGTGTAGCCCTAAGCCTAGCCTTAGTCCTAAACCCTAGACAAACCCCTAAGGTAGAGGCATTTGGGCTCGAGGCCCATTTCAACTAAAAGAGCCTAAACCCTAGTCTAACCCTAGGCTAACCCTAGCTAAACCCTAGGACTAACCCTAGGTAAACCCTAGACCCAACCCTAGGTCTAACCCTAGCCTAGCCCTAGTCTAAACCCTCGGCTAAGCACCACGGGCTCAAGGCCCTTTTCAAAGCCCTAAACCCCCAAACCATGGATAATTCATCTTTGGGGCCCAAATTTGGGCCCACAAGGCCCAACCCAAGTGGGACCCACTCACCTTTTTCAAATTTTGAATTTGGGTCCAAGCTCTCAAAGGAAAAAGGGGGGAAATGCTCTTGGGCCACGTATGAGGGCTTAGGCCCGAAATAGCAAAAGTTTTTTTTCAAGAAAACAAACCCATCACTGTTTATCTTCTCAAAATGAGTTGTATACAGTAGCCAGCTGCTGCCCCAGCTGCCTTTGACCACCCTGCTGCTCCAGGCCTCTCCAGGCTTGCCCCCAATGCTTGTATAATGACAAAAATGCCCCTGGCACCTTCCATTCTCCTCTATAAAGCTCATCCATCCCCCTTGGTTTGAAGATCCGAAAATTTTGCTAGAAAAAAAACTCTGCAAAAAACCACCTCTGCCAGCCCCCACTCTCTCATCTTTAGACCCCTGTGCAACCGTAGCTAGGACCCCAGGCCCTCCTCGGAGTTGCCTCAGCCACCACCTCCGCCGGTAGCCACCGTACACCATTCTATAGCAGTGTAAGGCCACACCACTTGTTTTCTTTCTGTAATAATATCTGTAAGACCCCCTGGTCCTACTCCAGGGGGGTCCTTATTTCTTTTTTACTTGCTTTACTTCGCAATCCAACCAAGGATAGGGCCCCCTATGGCTTCCCGTAAGCATAGAGGACCCCTTGAGGTTGTTTGATCTCGGGTACAAGACCCCATGTCACTATAGTGAACTCCCCGCTTGATCTGGGGGTCCCTCAAACCATGAGGGAACCCCTGGGAAACCTGGGTACAGCCCCATGAGGGAGTAAAGTCCTTGTTTTAAAAGAAAAAAATTCTGCAGACCAGTTTCGGCCAGCCACCTGTAACTCGAGTTTAACCATGGTTAGAGTGGGCCCTGGTCAAAACCAGGGCCATGGTTAGACTCTCCATATATAGGGCTACCCCCCTGTTAATTTTCAGGCCCTAACTCTCGCTCTAACCGTGGTTAACAGGGCCTTGAATTTGGGTTAGCAGTCTACCAACAGAAATGGCACTGTTTTGCACAAACTTTGGGCCCTTGTGGGGCCCACATACCTCAACCCCTGGGGTCAACCCAAGGCTCGTTGGAAAGCTCATGTTGCCCTCTACCTCTCTGCAAAATTTCAGGGACTGAATCTGAGTTTAGCTTGGGTTACCGGCCCTCCAAACTCGAGTAAAAAGTTCATTCAGATTGCTGATAGCAGTGTTTGTTTTTTTTTTACAAACTTTGGGCCCTTGTGGGGCCCACATACCTCAACCCCTGGGGTCAACCCAAGGCTCGTTGGAAAACTCATTTTTCCCTCTACCTCTATGCAAAATTTCAGGGACTGAATTTGAGTTTAGCTTGGGTTACTGGCCCTCCAAACTCGAGTAAAAAGTTTATTCAGGCTGTCGGCAATCCTATTGCCGACAGCACAGTGACATTTTTTGCAGACTTTGGCCCCCTGTGGGGCCCACACATGAGATACTCATGGCATGCCACCTGTCCCATTTGAAAGAGGACACTCCAGACTACCTATACATGTGTTTACTTTACCCAGGGGTGATCTCTAATCCTAGTTAATCACCCACAAACCCTGGTTAAAAAAATTGCAAAAATAGAGGTAATCAGATTACCTCTATTCTGTAATTTTTCAATTTTGGGCTTTGTGAAGGGCCCAAACCTGGTAGGAGACCATTCTAGGCCCTGGCATACCCTTTGGGCCCAATCTTGACTAATCATGACCCTTAACCATGGTTAAAATGGCCCCCCGTTAACTTTTAACCATGGTTAAACACTATTTAACCCCACAAAAAAATGGTAAAATCCTTAAAAATACGAAAGACCAAAAAATGTCAATCTTGGACTTTTTAACCATGGTTAGCACTCCTAACCATGGTTAACACCCTCTTAACCCCGATCAGCAAACCTAACCCCCGGTTAACACCCCTCTTAGCCTCCGGGCTTTATCCTAGGCCTACCGGGCCTCAACCTTGGCCTACCGGGCCTCAACCCTAGCCTCCGGGCTCAACCCCTTTGCACATTGACCAAACCCGGTCAAGCAAAACCCTAATCTACTGGATTAGGCCCCTAAGCCGCCCTTGGTGCACACACACACACCCCCTCACCTTAGCACGGGCTCATGTGCTAGAACTACGCTCGGCCTGATCTCACCCCTAATGTGAGTACGTAGGTAGCCCAACACGGGCCCGACCCTAGTTAGCTTTTACTTTCTTCCGGTTAGTATAAGTTAAATACTTTGGCATTTGATTAATCTCGATCTTAACTTTGGCTTAAACCTAGTAAGTAGGGAACCACTTTATGTGGAAGTGTCGGGGTGCCTAACCCCTTCTCCAAACTTAACCGAACCTCTTACCCCGATCTTTGATCGCGGACCAAGCCTTATCCAACATTCCCGGGGGACTTATCCCTTCTGAATTAATAAGTGGCGACTCTAAATCCCAGTGAGTAATTTTCCGTGCTCACAGCTACCTTATAAAGGGAAACGAGTTCGGGAGTTAAATGGACGATTTTTATCAGAGAAATGACGATTTTTATCAGAGAAAGAGGCTGGAGAAGGGTTTTGGAAGGTCTTGAAGCATGAAATCTTCACAATCCATGGCGGCTACTCTCTCTCCCATGAGCAACTAAATCTCCCATCTAGGGTTTCGAGAAAACCCTAGCCAAGAAACTATGGTTTAGTTGTTTTGTTTTAGGGTTTTATTATTTGTAAATGATGATTGCATGACTTGAGGATTGCTTTGACAATCGATTTTAATGTTTATATTCAATCGTAATAAAGTTCTTCCTTGTCTTAGAAACTCTTCCTTTTTATTGAGATTCAATTCATATTTAATTTCTGTGATTTTATATATGAATGGTTATGCAATGGAATTTATCGTATAAGTAGTTAAATGTTAAGATGATCTATGCTTAGGGAAGACGAATCGTGCTACAACCTTAGGTTAATTAATTTAGTGCGGACGATTCATGCTAACCAAAGATAGGTCATGCCTAAGATTTAAGTACTTGACCTTCTTGATGATTTGAATTGAGACTTGCAGTCTCAATAAATCGTAATCGAATGCAAATAATTATACCCTGATTAAATACAATATACCATGGTTAGGAGGCTAGTGGTAGATTCGATGCCCTAGATCTCTTTCTCTTGACTTTCACATTACTTTTATTTGTTTTCAATATTTAGAATAATTTTAGGATTTTTAAATACAAACCAAAAACCTTTGTTCACCATTAAATTAAAATTCATCTTTACTATTAAGCAATATAATCAGCGCAGTCTTCGTGGTTTGACACCCTCAAGACTTGTCACTATTCTCTGGAATTAGTACTTTTACGAGGTAACGATCTTAAGCGATTAACTTTTTGGCGCCGTTGTTGGGGACTGCTGGAACGGTTATGTGAGTACCTGAATTTTACCCTCCATTCCCGATCAGGATAAATCCAATAAGGAATAGTGATAAATTGTAATTGAGTTGTGAGTCGCCACCTATCTAATTCTGAGGGAAATAGGTCCCTGAATTTGTTGGATAAGGCATGGTCTAGAAATCAGAGGTCAGGGTAAGGGATTCAGTTGAGTTAGGGGAAGGTGTTAGGCGCCCCTAAACCCCCATCCGGAGATGGTTACCTACTCCCTAAGTTTGAATCGAATAAAGGAAACCATAAAGAAGCTTGCAATTTTATCTATATGTTGAGCAATGTAATATTGAATGAAATACATGAATTGAGATGGATAGAGTAGAAACGGAATAGGGATTCTATCCTAGGGAGAGCTGAACCCGATCAGGGTTGCCTACGTATCCACAGTTAGTGGAATCAAGCCACACGTAGTTCCGGAGTGAAATTGATGGTTTGATTTGATTGGACTGGATTGTGGGTGATTGAAAAGTTTGTTGCCCCTATTTGAGGAGCGAGGTGGCCTTTTAAGCTCGTGCTGAGGAGCGAAAGGTTGAAGGATTTGATTTGATGGATTTCGCTGATCTGGGAGCGAAATGGCCTTTTAAACTCATGCTGAGGAGGGATTGGGCAGTTTAAGCTCATGCCGGGGAGCCCGGTGAGGTAAGGATTTGAACAGGTTTTGAATTAAGGCTCTGACAAGGGTTTGAATAGATTGGGTTTAATTAGAGTTTACCTAGGGTTAACTAGGGCTTAATCAGGGTTTACCTAGGGTTAACTAGGATTTAATCAGGGTTTAATCAGGGTTTAACTAGGGTTTACCTGGGTTTAACTGGGGTTTTGGGGTTACCTGGGGGTTACCTGGGTTTAACTGGGGTTAACTAGGGTTAACTGGATTTAACTGGGGTTAACTAGAGTTAACTGGGTTTAACTGGTGTTAACTGGGTTTAACTAGAGTTTACCTGGGTTTAACTGGGGTTACTAGAGTTAACGGGGTTTAACTGAGATTAACTGGGTTTAACTAGGGTTAACTGTGGTTAACTAGAATTTAACTGAGTTTAACTGGGGTTAACTAGGGTTAACTAGGTCTAACTGGGGTTAACTAAAGTTTAACTAGGGTTTACTGGGTTAAATGGGGTTTACTGGGTTTAACTAGAGTTAACTAGGGTTTAACTGGGGTTTACTGGGTTTAACTGAGGTTTACTGGGTTTAACTAGAGTTAACTAGGGTTTAATTGGGGTTTACTGGGTTTAACTGAGGTTAACTAGGGTTAACTGTGGTTAACTAGAATTTAACTGAGATTTAATTGGGGTTAACTAAAGTTTATTGGGTTTAACTAAGGTTTTTTGGACAGAGGTTCGACTAGGCGAGGCTAGTTTTGAACCGGGATCTGGGCAGAGGTTTGGCTAGGCGGGGCTAGTTTTGAACCGGGATTTGGGCAGAAGTTCGACTAGGCAAGCAGTCTAAGTATTAAAATAATTAAAACCAATTTTAGAAAGGGATTAAACTTAATTTAAACTAGTGAAGGACAAAGCAAGATAGAGTTTTGAGAAAAATTACCGTCCGGGAAATCTGAAAAGATTTCTGAAAAAGGAGTCCCGATAATCGACCCTTTGCTATCGACGTTCTCGGGAATCCGACGCGCTTTGGAGGCTTTGAAGAAGAACAGGGAGAGAGAGGAGGAGGAATGGATTGAATGAGAATGAAGGAAGGGGGGTAGGGGTATTTATAAGAAGCAAAAACAAGGGGGCGCTACTTGAAGTAGCGCCCCTTTTGGATAAAAACCCCAAACAGTAGGCGGTTGTGAACAGTGCGGCGGTAAATCGGGTCGACATTGGGGGGGCGCTACTTGAAGTAGCGCCCCTTTTCAGTTTACGTAAAACGAACGGCCGACATGCGCAAACGAAAGGGGGTTCGCTCGAGGCGCTACTTGAAGTAGCGCCCATCTAATAAAATGGGCAAAATAGGGTGGGCGCTACTTGAAGTAGCGCCCATCTAATAAAATGGAGAAAATTGGCTGGGCGCTACTTGAAGTAACGCCCCTATTTAGGAGCCTTAAACTATTATTTTTTTTGTCCTTTTGTTGACTTTTGACTTGCCACGTGTCATACCAATACCATTTCTTCGTTTTAAGCCCGTGTTTAGCCCGAAAATAGTCAAAATTGAGCTGATAAAATCCAGAAAAATATTTTAGATAAAACATAGATTTTTCAGTACCTTTCAGGGGCGTTTTGGTCATTTTTCACCCTAGGGGCATTTCGGTCCATTTCAACCGTTTTAAGTCCGATTTAACTTCAAAAATAGCCACAATTTACCAAAAAATTTATAAAATCATTTTAAACAAAATGATAACTTTTTAGCACCTTTTTTAAGGGTATTTTGGTCATTTTTCACCCTATGGGCATTTTGGTCAATTTTCACCTGAGGGGCGTTTTTTGGAACCGATGCACGTGGCAAGAGGGTTTTAAAAAAGAGATTTTTTCAAGGGTTTTTAGAGGTGTGCACAGAGATAAAGGGGGTGCAAAATTGGGGTGTTTAGAGTTGCCCCTCTTTGTCGGAGGGTGCGGGCACGTGAACGACAAAAGTTATAAGACCTCAATTTTGCACGTGCAGAAAAACTTGTGATTTTGAAGACAAAAGAGTTAAAAAAGGAAAAGCTAAATTATACTTAGACTGCTTGCCATAAATGGGATCCTAGAGGACGGGGTTGACGGGAAACCTGTTCAATTGCTGGGGGATAGAGAAGAAATGGATGGTTTATCCTTAGTGATGAAACATCCGAGATATGGGAGAGATAGTTCTTCGCCTTATTGCAAAGGGAAAAAGAAGCGTACTCATAAAGGAGGGATAACAACATATGACGATGTCAGCCAAATTGTAAAAGGTGGATGACAACCATAGCGATGTCAGCCAGATTGAAAGGGTGGATGACAAGTGAGGCAATGTCAGCCGGTTTGAAAGGTAGATGACAAGCGGGGCGATGTCAACCAGACTGAAAGGGCAGATGACAAGTGAGGCGATGTCAACCGGACTGAAAGGGCGGATGACAAGCGAGGCGATGTCAGCCAGTTGTAAGGGTGGATGACAAGCGTAGCGATGTCAGCCAAATCAAATGCGCTTTTCGCCTCCTCATAGGAGGGATCGTTTTTAAAGTGTTGCTTTTAGCCTCTTCACAGGAGGGGTTGCTTTTGAAATGTTGCTTTTAACCTCTTCACAGGAGGGATCGATTTTGAAATGTGCTTTTAGCCTCTTCACAGGAGGGATCGCTTTTGAAATGTGCTTTTAGCCTCTTCACAGGAGGGATCGCTTTTGAAATGTTCTTTAGCCTCTTCACAGGAGGGATCGCTTTTGCAATGTGCTTTTAGCCTCTTCACAGGAGGGATCGCTTTTGAAGTGTGCTTTTAGCCTCTTCACAGGAGGGATCGCTTTTGAAATGTGCTTTTAGCCTCTTCACAGGAGGGATCGATTTTGAAATGTGCTTTTAGCCTCTTCACAGGAGGGATCGCTTTTGAAGTGTGCTTTTAGCCTCTTCACAGGAGGGATCGCTTTTGAAGTGTGCTTTTAGCCTCTTCACAGGAGGGATCGCTTTTGCAATGTGCTTTTAACCTCTTCACAGGAGGGATCGCTTTTGAAGTGTGCTTTTAGCCTCTTCACAGGAGGGATCGCTTTTGAAGTGTGCTTTTAGCCTCTTCACAGGAGGGATCGCTTTTGCAATGTGCTTTTAGCCTCTTACAGGAGGGATCGCTTTTGAAGTGTGCTTTTAGCCTCTTCACAGGAGGGATCGCTTTTGAAATGTGCTTTTAGCCTCTTCACAGGAGGAATCGCTTTTGCAATGTGCTTTTAGCCTCTTCACAGGAGGGATCGCTTTTGAAATGTGCTTTTAGCCTCTTCACAGGAGGGATCGCTTTTGAAATGTGCTTTTAGCCTCTTCACAGGAGGGATCGCTTTTGCAATGTGCTTTTAGCCTCTTCACAGGAGGGATCGCTTTTGAAATGTGCTTTTAGCCTCTTCACAGGAGGGATCGCTTTTGAAGTGTGCTTTTAGCCTCTTCACAGGAGGGATCGATTTTGAAATGTTGGCAGAGGCTTGAAATTTGAAAGTTTTGAGGTTGAAATTGAGTTGAACACCGAAGGTGCGAAACTGAGGATGATCTCGTGCTTGCTCGGGCTGCTGCTTCGAAAAGGCTGAATCAGACTTCGTTGATGCTTTGAGCGATTGTCAAGACAAGGTCGATCTAACCAGATCAAAAATATATATATATATATATATATATATATTTTTTTTTTTTTTTTTTTTTTTTTTTTTCAAGTCAAACCCTTACTCTTGAAGAGGTAAAACATAATGATAAGAGGTTCTGACCTACTTAGAAACATTGCTCAAAGAAGTAGAAACCAGCTTTGACTTCCCCACCATATGTTGAATCGTTGCTTGCTGTACCAAGAGCTTTGGACCATGGTGGTGACAAATTTCTCTGAACCCAAAGCTGGATTACTGGGACCGGTAAGATTCATACTTTTCTGGAACTTGAGGTAACTCTTTTTGCCGGAGATTCCACTTGAATCTTATCTCAACTTTTCCCTTTTTTGCCCTTGGAATGACCAAGTCTAGGGGTCGCATAATTTTTGCGCATGAGGCCATTTCTGGTTTTCACTCATGCCTGCGAAGTTGGTAATGATTTCCTCCCTTTTTTGCCCCTAATAACGACATTAGGTCTGGGATCACATAATTTTTGCGCGTCAATGCCATTTCTGGTTTTCATTGAGCCTGCGATTTTGTTCTTTCCTCCCATCATTGCCTTGTAGGTACTTGTATCTTGCTGAGTACTCATTTATTCGATTGTCTGCACTCTTAACCTTTAGGGGATCTAAGAGGACTTGAGGTAGGACGAAACGTAGGCCTAGGGGTCCGAAATTTTTAGGGCACCCTTTTCTCATTTTTCCCTTGAGCGCCTCTTTTTACCAACTTTTGCCTTTTTGCCTTTTTTTTTTTTTGCTTGGATTTTCCTTTTCTTTTTTCTTCATGAAGGCTTTTTTTTTTTGCTCAATTGGGTGATTATTTCTGACCGCGCCTGTTTCTCAGGCTGCCTACGTACCCTTTGCAGGATCAGGTTATGACGTAGTTCAACTCACAAGGTGCCCCGGTATGAAAGTGTAATGAAAGAAAGGCTTGTAAGGCTCGAAGGGCATACTAGCGAATTTCATAAAATTTGGAACGGTTACAAAAGATGAGGTTGAATGATGTGCCAACATGGCCTCCTATCATTTCCCAAATTAGTTAAGAGTACAGACAACTTCTAAGCAAGCTTTCAAGCATAGTACTTTTTGACCCGATCCATGTTGATTGGCTCTGGGAGGTCTTTGCCGTCCATATGTCCCAAACGAAGGGCACCGCCAGAAAACTTTTCACGAACAATGTATAGACCTTCGTAAGTGGGGCAAAATTTCCCTCTCGGATCTGGACGATTGGGTAGCATCTTCCGGAGCACAAGGTCTCCTACTTCGAAGTCTCGAGGCCGGACTTTCTTGTTAAATGCTCGCGCCATACGCCTCTGATAAGCTTGCGAATGACTAATGGCCTTGAGTCGTTTTTCCTCAATCAGATTAAGTTGCTCGTACCTTGCTTGGATCCATTCTGCCTCTTCCAACTCTGCCTCTACCAGGATTCTTAGGGAAGGAACTTCTACCTCAATTGGTAATACTGCTTCCATCCCATAAGCTAATCAGAATGGTGTTGCCCCAGTCGAAGTACGGATGGAAGTTCTGTAGGCCATGAGCGCATAAGGAAGCGTCTCATGCCATGCAGAATATTTGGTTACCATCTTTTCAACTATTCTCTTCATATTTTTGTTGGCCGCTTCAACCGCACCATTCATTTGTGGCCGGTACAGAGTAGAGTTATGATGCTGGATCTTGAACTTCTCACACAACTCTGTCATCCCTTTATTGCGAAAATTGAGAGCATTATCAGTGACAATCTCATACGGAACACCGTATCTACAAATGATGTCTCTCTTCAAGAACTTTTGAACTGCTACAGCTGTGACATTGGCATAGGAAGCAGCTTCGACCCATTTAGTGAAGTAATCGATGGCTACTAGAATAAACCAATGACCATTAGATGCTTTAGGTGTGATTGGGCCGATGACATCTATGCCCCAGGCCAAGAATGGCCATGGTGTAGTGAGATTATGCAATTCGACAGGCGGTGCATTAATGCGGTTGGCATAGATCTGACACTGGTAGCATCTTTGTACGTGTTTGCAGCAATCTGTTTCCATAGTCGTCCAATAGTAACCCAGTCTCAGAATTTTCTTGGATAGCATCAATCCATTCATGTGTGGCCCACAGACTCCCCCATGAACTTCTTCCACGACTTTAGCGGCCTCTGATGCATCTAAGCACCGTAACCATACCAGGTTTGGTAATCTTTTGTACAAAATCCCTGCAGAGAGGACAAACTGAATAGCTAGCCGCCTGAGTGCTCTCCTGTCAGTCTTGGTAGCTTCTAAAGGGAAGGTGCCTTCGGTTAAATACCGCTTGATCTCGGTGTACCAAGGCTTCTCAACTGCTTGTTCTTCTATCTCGAAACAGTAAGCTGGTTTGTCTTGCTGCAAGATCTCGATTGGTCATACATCAATACCTCCTGGGATTTGAATCATTGAGGCTAGCGTGGCTAGTGCGTCTGCAAATCGATTATGGGACCTTGGTCTATGACAGAAAGTGATCCTCCTGAACTTTGTGATTAACACCTTGAGACATGCCAAATAGGGAATCAGCCTGGCCTCTTTAATGGCTCAAGATTCATTTGCATGATAGACTACTAGCGATGAATCACCATATACATCCACTTCTTCTATGCCCATGTCAAAAGCTTCTCTCAAGCCAGCTATACAAGCTTCATATTCTGCAGCATTGTTTGAGCATTCAAATTTTAGCTTGACTGTTATTGGAAAGTGAGCCCCGGATGGCGAAATCAATACTGCTCCTGCTCCTCTACCTTGACTGTTTGCTACTCCGTCGAAATATAACTCCCAGTCGAATGGCTCTAGCTCTTCTCCTTCTGTAAAGAGAACGGCTTCGTCTGGAAATTGATCGTGCACTGAGATATAGTCATATGACGGATTATAGGCCAGGTGATCGGCAATCGCTTGTCCTTTGATCGACTTCTGAGTCATATAAGTGATTTCAAATTCTGAAAGCATCATAAACCAACGGGCTATTCTCCCTATAGTTGTTGGCTTTTCCAAGAGATATTTCAAGGGATCCATCCGGGAGATCAGAATTACAGGGTATGCCAAAAGGTAATGCCTGAGACTCTGAGAAGCCCATACTAAAGCCAAGCAAGTTTTCTCCAACAGACTGTATCTTTCTTCGTATTCCAGAAGTCGTTTACTAATGTAGTAAATCGCTTGCTCTTTTCTACCAGAATCATCGTGCTGAGCTAAAATGCACCCCATGGAGGTTTGCTGTACCGAAATATACAATAGTAATGGTCGGCCGAGTGTCGGTGGAACCAAAACTGGGGGTGTCAGAAGGTACTTCTTTATTTTGTCGAAAAGCTGTTGACATTCTTCTGACCAGACTGTGGGTACATTCTTCCTGAGAAGTTTGAAAATAGGTTCGCAGATTGGAGTGAGTTGCGCTATGAATCTGCTGATATACTGAATTCTGCCAAGAAAACCTCGAACCTCCTTCTCAGTTTGTGGTGTAGGCATGTCAATAATAGCTTTCGCTTTTGAAGCGTCAATTTCGATGCCTCTCCTGCTTACAATAAATCCCAAGAGCTTTCCGGAAGTGGTGCCAAAGACACACTTGGCAGGGTTTAATTTTAAGCCAAATTTTCTGAGTCTGTTACAGAATTTCCTTAGATTAGTCGGATGATCTTCAGCCTTTAGGGATTTGACAATCATGTCATCCACATAAACTTCGGCCTCCTTATGGATCATGTCATGAAACAATGCCACCATAGCTCTCTGATAGGTTGCCCCAGCGTTCTTGAGTCCAAATGGCATCACCCGATAGCAGAAAGTACCCCACAGAGTGATGAATGCAGTCTTGTCCATATCTTCTTCAGCCATCTTAATCTGGTTATATCCTGAGAATCCATCCATGAATGAAAGCGTTTCATGACCTGCCGTATTATCTACCAATACATCAATATGTGGAAAGGGAAAATTATCTTTAGGACTAGCTTTGTTCAAATTCCTGTAATCAACACACATTCTAACTTTTCCGTCCTTTTTTGGTACTGGTACGATGTTGGCAAGCCAATCAGTGTATGATGCTACTATCAGGAATCCAGCATTGATTTGTTTTTCGACTTCTTCTTTAACCTTTTGTGACCATTCAGGTCTCATTCTTCTGAGTTTTTGACGAACCGGCTTCATATCTGGATGCAAGGGTAGTCTGTGAACTACCAGATTTGTATCGAGCCCGGGCATATCTTCATAAGACCAAGCAAATACATCTTGATATTCATGGAGAAATTCGATCATGGTGGTCCTCTGCTCAAGACCCAGGGAAGTGCCGATTTTCACGTACTTAGGGTCGTCATCAGATCCAAGATTTATAGTCTCAGAATCCTCAACACTAGGTTCTGTTTCCCTCTCGCTTTGCTCTAAAAGGTCAAGGATCTCTTTGGGAGGTTCCTCTTCCTGCTCTTCATCAGATTCTACTTCCAAGAGTTCAAGCTCGATTGATCGATTAGTTGTGGTTTGAGCAGTTCCCTGTTCAAACCAATGGTTTTAATTTAGTATTTGTTTGAAGTTTTTAGGCACACTCAATGAAATGAGAAAGAAAATTTTGGGAGGCTTCTGATCAATAGTGCTTGTGCGGAGTCTTAGATCATACCATCGTAAGCCAAGCAAAAGAAATATTGAGAGATTTTTTTTTTTTCTTAGGAAAAGTATCACTTATATGTATATATTCGAAAGGACTTTACAAGACTTGGTTGAAAGTAATTTTTACAGACTCTTCAGCCACTGTGGCTGACAAAAAAAAGTTTGGTTCGACAAGGCCTCAACCGACCTTCTTGACAATCTCCGCTCTTCCTTTGGCCGCTTCCAGAGGGATGGGCTCGGTCCACCACGATCTTGGAGATCAAAGACTTGTTGTCTCCTTCTTATCTTCTGAGATAGTGAACACTTCGGCTTCAGCATACTCGGACAGAGCTTCCTCTTGATCTTCTCCTATTTCTGGGGCCGCTTCCTCTATCGCTATTTCTCCAAATAGGCGCTCTATTCCCATTAGCTCCTCATCCTGGATGCTCCTAGAACTCTCATTTAACACATGTACGGTGGGGGTTGGAGGTTCTGCCGTGTCGAATTATCAAATGCCCGAATCGTCATAGGCCTTTTACTCACATGACTTAAATCCAAACCAATACTTTGCAATGTATTCAAAGTACAAACATTCAGTCCCGAGCCATTGTCAATCAAGACTGAAGAAAGATGCTTCCCCCTGCAAACCACTGCAATATATAGTGCCCTGGTATGAGATGTGTCCTCCTCAGGAATTTCTCCCTCAGTAAATGATACGACTTTTGGTTCTAGCACTTGCCTCACTAGTTGTCCCAACTTTTCTGGAGTGATATCCGGAGTGACGTGGGCATTGTTGAAAACTTTGATCAATTGTTTCCGATGGTGATCAGAAGTTAATAACAACCCCATTATAGAGATTTGAGCTGGGATTTTACTGAGCTGTTGAGCAACATGATATTCTTCGGCCTTCTGAATGGCTTTTAACAAGGCTTCTGAATCCTCTCTCTCTTTCTCCAAGTCGATAACTTTTTCCTTCCCTTTGCTCCCTTCTGGCATATTTACAGAAGGATTTGGTGGATACAATCTACCAGACCTGGTGAGGCTTGCAATGTCAACGCTCCCCGGCTCAGTTGGGTAGGAAGTGGATGGGTAGATATATGGTACTTGATCTAGGTTATAGACCGGTGGGGGGATGAAAGGGATAATTAAGGGACTAGCTGATGGGGTCGACTGGACCAGTGGCCAATTGGCCGGGCATGGTATCAAGTAAGTGACTTCTTCTTGGACTGGAAGATCAGAAGGGATTTGAATTGGAGATTCTGTGATAGGTGAGGTAAAAGGGTTAATCATACCTACACAGGGTTCTGCTTCCTCTAAGAAATTAACTTGCTGATTGTGAGGTGGTAAAGGGGCTTGAATAATGCTTGTGTTTCCTGGGGATAACTCGATCTTTTTCTGGTTGAGGAGATCTTGAATTGCATGCTTTAAAGTAAAGCATCTATCAGTAAGGTGTCCGGGACCTTGATGGAAAGCGCAATGCTGATCCATACGGAAGGTGGCTCCTGGATTAGAAGGTACTAGCATTGGAGGTCTGGGTGAAAGTACTCCCTTTTGTATAAGGAATGGTAACAGCTGGCTGAGAGGATAAGGTAGAGGGGTGAAAGTTCTAGGCGGTGTTCGCACTTGCTGAGGTGCGAGGTTGGTTATTAGGTCGAGCCGGGGCTGCTGGCTGTGGTTGCGTTGCATTTAAGGGCAACTGTACTGGCATTGCCGGTGCTACTGGTACTGCTGGTGTTACCATTTGTACCTCTCCTTCTTTCTTCTTCTGATCTTTTCTGAAAATATTCCGGTTACTGGTGCTTGGCTGCTGAGTGGCTGACTGACTGAAATTGGTAATAATGGTGTCATTTCTAATAGCAGTCTCAATTCTAACTCCACTCTTGCAATAATAGGAAAGTCGTAGCTGTAGGCTATCATGAGAGGTTTGGAATAAGGTGACATGGTGTTGCCAAAGAAAGTAGCGATGATTCTTCATCTGGCAGAGATATCTTATCCTGGATGCCACTCTCTCAACCTGGAGATATTACATGAATGGTCATTCACTCTTCGAGTCATTAGTCATTTGTTCGAAAACTCTTCTGAGGGTAGCTTAACTCCATGTTAAATGAAAAACTGACTTGGAGGATAATGCGCTGATGTAGATCCTTCCAGTTTTGAATTTTGCCCCCCATATCAAGGAAGTGAACCTACAAGGGCTGGCCCCTTCAGAGCTCTTTGAAAGCAACGAATAAACAAAGGGCCATTGTCCCATGTTCAAACATGTTTGTATAGTAAGCCGGAAGGGGGTATGAGGGCATCCCTTTCCGTCATATTTCTCAAAATCGGGCATCTAAAATTTTTGGGGGACTACAACCTTGATAGGAAATTCAAGTCCGTAAAACTCTTTACCGGAGATCTTTTACTGCCTTAATTTTTTTTGATTCTTCTTGCATCTCTTGAAAATGATCTTGGAAAAGAGAAGAGGGATCGATGGCAGAGGAAACTGTGGTCTCAGAGTATCTGGGCGATTTATCTCCCTCACCTGGGTCATGGTTGCTCACATCAAGTCAGTTAGGGTTTTGAAAGAGGATTCTGGTGAACTTTGAGGTGAATCTTGTTTGGGTGGTTGGTGAGGGGGAGATGGCTGGTTGATTTGGCGGAACAGACGAGTAGTTGGTATTTGTTCGTGTAGCATGAGAGTTCTAAGAGCTTCCAAGATATCATTATCGGCCTTTGATTTTCCATGATGTCCTGCGGTGTTGCGGGTTGTTTCCTTTCTAGATCCGAGGGTATAGGAATTCGCCGTGATTAATCTGACTTCTGATGC
>JABCRI010000928.1:0-48625 GCA_015143295.1 Tetracentron sinense
GCGTATAGCTTCGTGCCTCTTAACATTTCCAATGCGAGGCGAAGGTCCCGCAGCCTTTGTGATCTTCCCGGTCTGGGAATCGACCAAAATGTCATAACAATCCAATCACGCACCGATCTAGGGATGGTCTGGAACACCCGGTTCATCCAATCCATAAAGGCTGCCGGCGCGTTGATGAGACCCAAAGGGCTCACCAAATCATAAGGCCCATATGAGTCCTGAAAAGCAGTTTTGGGAACATCTTCAACCTTAATCGTCAACCTGGTGATACCCGAGCGCAGATCTATCTTGACGAATAATCTTGCTCCCTTCACTGATCGAACAAGTCGTCAATCCTGGAAATGGATACCTATTCTTTATAGTGACTTTGTTCCCATTGCCGATAATCGGAACACATCCAGCATCGAGCCGTCTTGCTTCTAACAAACAACACGGGGTGGCACCCCACGGTGAGACACTTGTCGATGAAGCCAAGGCTTGTAATTCTTCAACGAGCCTCTTTACTCTTGAGTCAATAGGGGCCATTCATACGGCGCCTGCAAACAGGAGCTGTGCCGGTGCAAGCTCGATCATAAACGCAATTCCCGGTCTGGCAGCAATCCTGGCAACTCCTCTGGAAATACATCCAGGAACTCATCACAACGGCATAGTGATAGAGTCCTTTGCATACGGGTTAGCTACGCCCAACGCCGCCAAAACGAGAAGGATTCTCTTTTTCAACCCGCGAACAGTGGAATGGTTTTCCTTCCTACTGGCTTGCAGAGTACCTTTCTCAAAGCAAGCTACAGGCCCATGATGTGCTGCTAACCAATCCATTCCCAATTAACATCACAAGTCTTGGAATCCACAGGACGATGAGGATCAACGCCACCTAGTGGTTCAACTTGGACCACACCATTCTACCTACACTTGATCTGCCATAATGTTTGCCAGAGGAGTCGAAATGGCTACTCGGTCTAGCTGACTTGGCTCCCAGAAAAGCCTCTGAAAAATCGGCGAGAAAAAGAATGATTAGACCCGGTTTATCAATCAACTTCGAGCCAAATACTCATGCCTAGCTAGGGTTCCTGAAATTGTAGCTAGTTACGTCAATCAAGTCTCAACGGTGTATACACGTAGGTAAACTATATATATAGCATAACCAACTCGTACAAGGAAGAAAAAACATAACAATCACGAATAAGGAAAATAACTCCTAACGCCGTACATTGCACCACATCTCAGGAGCAAGGGAATCGCCTCTGTCAAGGCAAAAACTCGCCCCTGGTTCGCACCTGTTGTGCGAGACTGAGGTTTGGGGATCCGGGTACGTCCAGGCCAGATGAGCATGATGGTCCTGCTGGAGTGCTGGTGGCACTAATCCCATGAGACTGGCTGGTAAATTAGCAGGGTTCCCCCCCCCCCCCCCTAGGGCCAATCCCTAAGTCACGTGGCACATGGAAGAACCACAGTGAAAACATCCCGCCCGAGGCTCGTAGGCAATCCCCTGCTGGGGTTGCCTTCGGCCGCGATGAAGGGCAGGGTGTGCGTTGGGGTCGGTGGGGGGGAAAAGGGGCCTGAGGGGAGCCTATCTCGCCACCTGAGGTACAAATCGCCATGGGGCCGGGAGAGCCTGGAGGTCGAGGGTGCTGTGGAACGTACTGCCGTGGTGCTGGGGTCCGAATAAGTAGGCCTAATCGTTGTGTGCGGAATGTATACCACATGATCAAAGGTTGTACGGGTAACGATTGCACGCCTCTCTGCCCGACCCCCCCGGCCCTGTGCTGAACTAAGGCCTTGGCCTCTCGCCAACTCTCTCTTCTTAGACACTGTTAAGAATTAGACCAACCACTAAGGGCCTTATCCAGTACTTCGGCTTATCAGTGCGTGCCTGAAAAATGGACACGTTCTCCATGATGACATCCTTTGAGCCCTTGCCAACTCCTCGCTTCATTGCCTCGCGGGCAGTTCATATGTGGCGCAAGCGTGATAGCTCCGAGAACGTTGGCCTCATAAGCAGCACAGAATCGAACCTGCTCAAGGTGATGATTCTCTTCTTTCTTTTCCGTTGCACCGATCGAAAATATTCTTGTAAAAAGATCATTGAACTCTACCACGCCAAGGTTGGACCCTGCATGGTCAAGTCTCGTGTCCTCAATGCGGACAATCCACCAATGGTGGGCTTCATCTCTAGCATGAAAACGCCCTGCTACACTATCCTCTCTGTAGGCGAGGAGGACCGCAAAAATCTTTCTCCATCTGCGAGATCAACGCCTCAGCTGCGAGAGGGTCCACAACTCCCATGGAAGGTATGGAGGCCTCAATCTCCTGAAGCCTCAAATCCGCTGACGATGTAGGGCAGCTGCGCGGCGTGGAGTAGGTGCCGTGATGCCGGTATAGTTGGCCGAGCCGCCAGGATGGGGCGATGTGTCTCAGGCAATAGAGCCTAAGGACCTGAGAGAGGTACGCTTCCCCCCCTCCCCTTTCCCTTTCCCCTCCTGCTAATCTCATTCTCTAGAAGAAGGATGAAGCTCTGGTGTGTGGTGCCACGACCCGGGTGCCCAGCCGCCCTGAGATCTGTCCTGAGAACATAGCACCACATGAGTATCACTTTGAAAACAATTTATTCATGTTTCGTTGCCCAATAATTCATATAGCTATTAGTTGTATAACAAGATATTCACACACAGCAAGTAATCAGAGTTATTATCATCATTATACTGTTCTACTTTAGGGTGTTCTAGCGTACCTAGGACCGTTACTGGTTAAAGCAAACCATTTAGACTAATACTGAGGACTAAAGTTTCGTCGTACAGTTGGCACCAGATAGCCGCTCCCGACTTTACTCTCTCTTCCAACTTGTTTCATGAATAGCCCTATTGTCCAAGACGCCTCCGGCATAAATCTAAGCCCCGACCTGGGACCTATTTTTTAAGCCTAAAGTCCCCCGCCTGATACCACTTCTGTCGCGACCCAAGACCACCCTAGGACGTTGAGTGACTCTTGGACGACTCACTCATTGCCACCCTTACAGGTACTGGCTTTGACAAAACATATCCTGCAACCCAACAGCCACAGATGCATATACAATAGAGGACATTTTTCCTTTTTTTTGTTATAGCGGAAACTATACTATAAACCACAGCGGAAGCTAACAAACCTCTAAGTATATACAATGTCCAAGTTATACAAAAAGTACACCGAGGAGGAAAGTGCGGACAGACCCCGCCCAAAATAATGGATATAATCTCTCATCTCACCCACAGCCTAATCCACTCAGAATCTACAACACCTTGGTAACCCTTACTGGATGTTCCTCAAAAGGGCTCCTCGACGTACTCCTCCCTCCACCCATGGGACTAGGGCCAGATATCAATATGGAGCAGCTGAGTCCCCGTCACCTGCCCCGACATAAGATAGTACGTATGAGTATGGAATCACTCAGCGCGGTACTTAAGCACTAACCAATAGGCATAGCATACAGATAGTTCATACATTAAAGGAGGAAGCAAGTTGACATATATAGAAACAGGAACAACTTTAACATACAAGGAAGCAAAACAATTTAATCATGTTGTATTTCGAGAAGGAAAGCCGATGAACGCTCTTTGAAAACAGCGTGGCACGTGACTTGACTGAAAATACCATTTCCGTGCTTGAACTGTTGATGTTGTCTATATTTCATATCATGCGGTAAGTCAGTCATGCGTGTCATGTGCGAGTATCATGCTTGCGTGTTCATATTTAACATGTTCACATTCATGCTAGTGCCGTTCAAGCCGTCACACACGATGTCCCCTATATGGCCGATGGGGATGCCTAGTGCCTTGTCATAGCCAGTTCGCAACTAGCATGCCATTGAGAATGTGAATGCTAGTTGACGTTCATAGCACGTCGCAACTAGCATCCATGCGGAATGTGACTGCCTAGTTGCCGTCATAGCCCGTTCACAACTAGCATCATGCAGAAGTGTGATGCTATGTTATGCGTGTACATGCAAAGCCTATGCTATTGAGTGTCATGCGATGCTAAGGCATGTCATTGCCGAGGGGATGGGAGACCTTTCCCTAGCAATGCATGATTGTCTTCCCTTGTCAAAAGCGAAGTGAAACAATCTTAGGATATGCCCCACCTCTACGTCCCATACTCAAAACATCGGTAAATCACGTCCTTTCATGCCACCCCACACCACCCATCGTGCTCGTGAGATCGTTTGCATACTGATTTGGAATTAATATGACAATTGGGAGTGTTTTAGAGTGATTCAACAAGGCATAGCATATAACAATTCAAGTAATTAATAAGCTACACCATTTTAAGAAATGTAAAGAAAACACATATCATGACCCTAACAAATTTCAAAGGGCAATTAAACATGGTTCCCTTAATTTATCATTTATTTTGTTCACCTTGGCATTTCATCAAACATGGGGTGTTCATTATTAACCTTAAAACATAGATCATGCTTTTCTATGTGGTTATGCTCACTCACCTTGTATGTTCATTATTAGTACAATCCCTTTCCCATTCGTGCATTTCACATCCACACGGCATCCATTCGCCAACAGCCATCTCCATTCACCATTCTACCTCAATCTCATAACACATATATATGGGAAAGAAAACAAGAAGAAAATAAAGGAAAAGAGAAGCTATAACTAGGAGGGTAGTAAGAAGAGTACCAGACCTTGATCAAGTGGGAGAAATCCCCCTTTCCAAAAAGACCGTGAGGTTGCTGCCCTAGCTTGGAAACACGAGCCCCACACGAGCTTGAGCCGAGATCTTGAAGGAAACGTTGAGGATGATCTAGGGTCTCAAAACCCTTTGATGATCCTCTTCAAAAATTTTTTAGGGGGGGGAAACCCTAGATTTAGGAACCCTTTTCTCTCTCTTTAATCTCCCACAATCTTCTACGGGTGAGATGAGCCCTAAAGGCTCGGGGCAATCCTATATAAGAAAAGGGTATAACCCCGATGCCGAAATGCCCTTAGTGAAAATTCTCTAAAACGCGCGGACCCCCCACCCCCCCCCCCCCCCCCCCCACCCCCCCCCCCCCCCCCCCCCCCCCCCCCCCCCCCCCCCCCCCCCCCCCCCCCCCCCTCCCCCCCCCCCCCCCCCCCCCCCCCCCCCCCCCCCCCCCCCCCCCCCCCCCCCCCCCCCCCCCCCCCCCCCCCCCCCCCCCCCCCCCCCCCCCCCCCCCCCCCCCCCCCCCCCCCCCCCCCCCCCCCCCCCCCCCCCCCCCCCCCCCCCCCCCCCCCCCCCCCCCCCCCCCCCCCCCCCCCCCCCCCCCCCCCCCCCCCCCCCCCCCACCCCCCCCCCCCCCCCCCCCCCCCCCCCCCCCCCCCCCCCCCCCCCCCCCCCCCCCCCCCCCCCCCCCCCCCCCCCCCCCTCCCCCCCCCCCCCCCCCCCCCCCCCCCCCCCCCCCCCCCCCCCCCTCCCCCCCCCCCCCCCCCCCCCCCCCCCCCCCCCCCCCCCCCCCCCCCCCCCCCCCCCCCCCCCCCCCCCCCCCCCCCCCCCCCCCCCCCCCCCCCCCCCCCCCCCCCCCCCCCCCCCCCCCCCCCCCCACCCCCCCCCCCCCCCCCCCCCCCCCCCCCCCCCCCCCCCCCCCCCCCCCCCCCCCCCCCCCCCCCCCCCCCCCCCCCCCCCCCCCCCCCCCCCCCCCCCCCCCCCCCCCCCCCCCCCCCCCCCCCCCCCCCCCCCCCCACCACCCCCCCCCCCCCCCCCCCCCCCACCCCCCCCCCCCCCCCCCCCCCCCCCCCCCCCCCCCCCCCCCCCCCCCCCCCCCCCCCCCCCCCCCCCACCCCCCCCCCCCCCCCCCCCCCCAAGAGCGATCTGTGGTGGTATATGACGATCGATCGGTTGCCTACCGAGCGATCGGTGTTTATGACCGAGCGACCGGTCAAAAACTCACTCTCTGGAAAATTTCCCCATACAAACTTTCTGACCGCGCGATAGCTACCGATCGATCGGTTATGGACCGATCGATCGCTGACTGGACCGAGCGATCGGTTCTCTGTATGTCTGGACTGTTTTGACCATATCTTTTGACTCGTTCGTCCGATTTTGACGATTCAACTTGCGTTGGGTTCGTACTTCGAAAACGAACATTTCTGACGTTTCAGAATTTCCAATTTCTTCCTTATTATTAATTGCATTACTTTAAAGGAAAAATGGCTACGAAGGGTCATGCATAAATGTGAAAAGGTCCGGGGCTCTACATCCTTCCCCCCTTACAAAAATTTCGTCCTCGAAATTTGGATGAGACATGCATTACAGAATCAAACAATATTACAAGCTACATATACAAAACCTATACAAAATTCATTCAAACAATTCCGGGTACTTCGCTTTGACTTCGGCTTCACGCTCCCATGTAGCTTCTTCCCGAGCATGGTGTTTCCATTGCACAAGAACCAAAGGGATTGTCTTGTTGCGAAGCACTTGATCTCTCCGATCCAATATGTGAATCGGCTTCTCAACCAACGTGAGATCTTCTCGAATTTCCAACGGTTCCAATTCTAGTATATGCGAAGGGTCCGCAATGTACTTCCGAAGCATAGACACGTGGAAAACGTTGTGAACCGCGGCCATGTAAGGTGGAAGAGCTACTCGATAGGCAACTTCACCAACCCGCGTGATAATCTCAAACGGTCCAACATAGCGAGGACTAAGCTTGCCTCTTTTGCCGAATCTCATAATCCCTTTGCTAGGAGATACTTTCACAAAGACTCGATCCCCTACTTGAAATTCCAAGTCCCTACGGCGCGTGTCTGCATAGCTCTTTTGGCGATCTTGAGCGGCTTTCAACCGATCCCGAATGATCTTGACTATACTAGCAGTTTGCTCAATCAACTCCGGACCAAGTACTTTTCTTTCTCCTACCTCATCCCAGTAGAGAGGAGACCTGCAGCTTCGCCCATACAAAGACTCGAACGGAGCCATTTGGATACTTGCCTGATAGCTGTTATTGTAGGCGAATTCAACCAAAGGCAAATGCTCTTCCCAACTGCCTCTGAAATCCATCATACAAGCCCGAAGCATGTCTTCAATGACTTGGTTCACTCTCTCGGTTTGTCCATCTGTCTGTGGATGAAAAGCGGTGCTGAAATCGAGTCGGGAACCCATAGCTTCCTGAAAGCTTTTCCAGAATCATGAAGTGAATCTTGGATCCCGATCCGACACAATACTGACAGGCACTCCGTGCAACCTCACCACTTCCTTGATGTACAAAGCAGCTAACTGACTAGAGTTGAAAGTAGTTCGGTAAGGCAAGAAGTGAGCGGACTTCGTCAAACGATCCACTACTACCCATATCGCATCTGAACCCCTTGCCGTCTTTGGCAAGCCAACTATGAAATCCATGGATATGTTCTCCCATTTCCACTCGGGAATCGGAAGGGACTGTAATAGACCTGCGGGCCGCATGTGTTCTGCTTTCACCTGTTGGCACACCAAGCACCGTGCTACATATTCCGCAACCTCCCTCTTCATATTCCGCCACCAAAAGTGACTCTTGAGGTTCCGGTACATCTTCGTACCCCCTGGATGTACTGTATACTTCGAACGGTGTGCTTCGTCCAAAATCTCTCTTCGAAGATCTGCATTGGCTGGGACGCACAGCCTTCCCTTGAATGTGATAGCACCCCGACTAGTGAGAGAAAAGTCTTCACTGCCCTTGGCAACTTCCTTGTCCCGGAAAGCCAACAATTCCGCATCCATGGCTTGATATTCTTGGATCAAATCTATAATGTACGGCCGAACCGTAACATTTGCCAAGGTAGGACCACGGACAGAGTTATTCACACTGATGTCCAGATTTGCCAAATCTTCTAGTAGCTTCCATTCTTGAACCAACATGTGTGCTAACAACCCCTGAGGTCTTCTACTCAGAGCATCAGCCACTACATTTGCCTTACCCGGATGGTATTGAATGGTACAATCATAATCCTTCAGAAATTCCATCCAACGCCGTTGCCTTAGATTCAATTCCTTTTGGGAAAAGAGGTACTTGAGGCTCTTGTGATCCGTATACACATAGAATTCCACCCCGTATAAGTAATGTCGCCAGATCTTGAGCGCAAACACGACAGCGGCAAGCTCTAAGTCGTGCGTGGGGTAATTCTTCTCATGCTCCTTCAATTGCCTCGATGCATAGGCAATGACCTTCTTGTGTTGCATAAGCACACATCCAAGTCCAACGTGTGAGGCATCACTGTACACCTCATACCCCAGAGGTCCAGATGGCACTGTAAGGACAGGAGCTGTGGTAAGCCTCTTCTTCAGTTCCGTGAAACTGATCTCACACTTGTCGCTCCATACAAACTTAGCGTTCTTCCTTGTCAGGTAAGTGAGCGGTGCTGCAAGGCTGGAGAAACCCTCTACGAATCTCCTGTAGTAGCCTGCCAGCCCAAGAAAGCTGCGTATCTCAGTAACACTCTTGGGCCTCGCCCAACTCATAACAGCTTCTATCTTCTTCGGATCAACGGAGATGCCTTCCGCGGAAACAACGTGGCCTAGGAATGCCACCTCTTCCAACCAAAACTCACACTTGCTAATTTTGGCGTATAGCTTGTGCTCTCTTACCATTTCCAATGCGAGGCGAAGGTCGCGTATGTGATCTTCCCGTGTCTGGGAATAGACCAAAATGTCATCAACAAATACAATCACGCACCGATCTAGGTATGGTCGGAACACCCGGTTCATCAAATCCATAAAGGCTGCCGGCGCGTTCGTGAGACCAAAGGGCATCACCAAGAACTCATAATGCCCATATCGAGTCCTGAAAGCAGTTTTGGGAACATCTTCCACCTTAATCTTCAACTGGTGATACCCCGATCGAAGATCTATCTTTGAGAAAAATCTTGCTCCCTTCAACTGATCGAACAAGTCGTCAATCCTAGGCAATGGATACCTATTCTTTATAGTGACTTTGTTCAATTGCCGATAATCGACACACATCCGCATCGAGCCGTCTTTCTTCTTAACAAACAACACTGGGGCACCCCACGGTGAGACACTTGGTCGAATGAAGCCAAGGCTTTGTAATTCTTCCAACTGAGCCTTTAACTCTTTGAGTTCAATAGGGGCCATTCTATACGGAGCCCTGCAAACAGGAGCTGTGCCTGGTGCAAGCTCGATCATAAACTCAATCTCCCTGTCTGGAGGCAATCCTGGCAACTCCTCTGGAAATACATCCAGGAACTCACTCACAACCGGCATAGTTGATGAGTCCTTTGCCTCGGGGTTAGCTACGCCCAACGCCGCAAAACGAGCAATAGATCTGCTTTTCAACCCGCGAAAGTGGAATGGTTTTCCTTCTACTGGCTTGAAGAGTACCATTTTCTCAAAGCAAGCTACATGCCCATGATGTGCTGCTAACCAATCCATTCCCAATATAACATCAAAGTCTTGGAATCCAAGGACGATGAGATCAACCGCCAACTCGTGGCTTCCAACTTGGACCACACCATTTCTATACACTTTATCTGCCAATACTGTTTTGCCAAGAGGAGTCGAAATGGCTAACTCCGGTTCTAGCTGACTTGGCTCCCCAGAAAAGCCTTCTGAAAAACTCGGCGAGACAAACGAATGAGTAGACCCGGTATCAATCAACACTCGAGCCAAATACTCATTGACTAGTAGGGTTCCTGAAATTTTAGCTAGTTACGTCAATTCAAGTCTCAACGGTGTATACACGTAGGTAAATATATATATAGCATACCAACTACGTACACAAGGAATAAAACATAACATAACAATCACGAATAAGGAAAATAACTCCTAACGCGTACCTTGCACCACATCGTCAGATGCAAGTGCATCGCCCTCTGTCAAGGCAAAAACTCGCCCCTGGTTCGCCTGGCGAGACTGAGGTGTGGACCGGGTAGTCTGAGATGACGCCTGATGTGATCCTGCTGGGCGTGCTGGTGGCCTAATCCCCTGAGACTGGCCTGGTAAATACCGGGTAGGGCAATCCCTAATCACGTGGCCCTGGCGACCACAGTGAAAACATCCACCCGATGCTCTTAGGCAATCCCCTGCTGGGTGCCTTCGGCCGCATGAAGGGCAGGGCTCGTGCGTGCGGGTAGGAGGGGCCTGAGGTGGAGCATATCTCGCCACCTGAGGTACAACTGGCCATGGGGCCGGGAGAGCCTGAGGTCGAGGTGCCTGTGGCACGTACTGCCGTGGTGCTGGGGCCGCATAAGTCGGCCTCATCGTTGGTGCTGGCCATGTATACTGATAAGGTCCGGTACGATTCCGCCTCTCTGGAGGTGCTGAACTACTGGCTTGGCCTCTCGCCAACTCTCTCTTCTTAGACACTGCTTCAGAATTAGCCTCAACCAATAAGGCCTTATCCACTACTTCGGCGTAAGTGGCGTGCCTGAAAACTGACACTTTCTCCATGATGACATCCTTGAGCCCTTGCTCAAACCTCCTCGCCTTCATTGCCTCGGTGGCAGTCATATGTGTCGCGAAGCGTGATAGCTCCGAGAACTTGGCCTCATAAGCAGCCACAGACATCGAACCTTGCTCAAGGTTGATGAATTCTCTCTCTTTCTTTTCCCGTGCACCGATCGGAAAATACTTCTTGTAAAAAGTATCCTTGAACTCCTCCCAAGTCCAAGGTTGACCCTGCATGGTCAAGTCTCGTGTCCTCAATGCGGACAACCACCAATGGTGGGCTTCACTCTCTAGCATGAAAACTGCCCATGCTACCCTATCCTCCTCTGTAGGCGAGAGGACCGCAAAAATCTTCTCCATCTGGAGGATCCACGCCTCAGCTGCGAGAGGGTCCACACTCCCATGGAAGGATGGAGGCCTCAATCTCCTGAATGCCTCAACTCCAGCTGTACGATGTACTGGAGCTGCGGGCGGTGGAGTAGGTGCCGCTGATGCCGGTATAGTTTGCCGAGCCGCCAGGATGGCGAGTGTCTCAGCAATAGAGCCTAAGACCTGAGAGAGGTCCGGCTGCTCATCCTCATCTCTAGAAGAAGATGAAGCTCTGGTGTGTGGTCCACGACCCCGTGTGCCCCGCCTCATGACTAATGTCCTGAGAACAATAGCACCACATGAGTCTCACTTGAAAACACAGTTTATTTCAATGTCGTTTCATAATAATTCAATCTGTATTAGTTGTATAACACTAATATTCATCACATCAAGTAATCAGAGTATTCATCACATTATACTTATACTTTAGTGTTCTAGCGTACCTAGGACCCGTACTTGGTTAAAGCAACCATTTTAGACTAAGACTAAAGTTTAGTCTTACACTTGGAACCAGACTCGCTCCCGACTTACTTCCTTCCTAACTTGTTTCCTGACATATGCTCTTGTCAAGCCGTGGCATAAGATTCTAAGTGACCCTAGAGACCTAAAGCCTAAGCTCTGATACCACTTCTGTCGCGACCCAAGACCCACCCTAGGAGTTAGAGTGAATCTTGGACGACTCAATCATGACTTACATGACTTGCTTGACAAACCAACCTGCAAAAACCCACAGAGCATATACAATAGAGGACATTATAGCGGAAACATAACTATAAAACACAGCGGAAGTCTAACAAACCTCTAAGTATATACATATGGTCCAAGTTTATACAAAAAGTAACCAGAGGAAAGTGCGGACAGACCCGCCAAAATACATGGATATAATCTCTCATCTCACCCACAGCTAATCCACTCAGAATCTACAACCACCTAATGGTAACCCTCTACTGGAGGTTCCTCAAAAGGCTCCTCGACGTACTCCTCCTCCACCCATGGACTCGGAGCACAGATATCAAATGGAGCAGCTGCTCCGCCGTCACCTGCCGACATAAGAAGTACGGCTGAGCATGGAATACTCAGCGGGTACTAAGCACTAACCAATAGTCATAGCATACAGATAGCATACATAAAGGAGGAAGCAAGTTGCATATATAGAACATGAACAATTTATATCATACAAGGAAGCAAAACAATTTATAATCATGCTTGTATTTCGTAGAAAGCCGATGAAACCTCTTGAAAACATCGTGCACTTGACTTGACTTGAAAATACCATTTCCGTGCTTGAAACTTGTTATGTTGTCTTATCTTGTCATATCATGCGTGTCATGTCATGTCATGCGTGTCATGCGAGTATCATGCTTGCTTGTTCATAATTTAAACATGTTCACATGCCTAGTTGCCGTTCATAGTCCGTCACAACTAGTACCCTATATGCAGATGGGTATGCCTAGTTGCCGTTCATAGCCCGTCGCAACTAGCATCCATGCAGAATGTGAATGCCTAGTTGCCGTTCATAGCCCGTCGCAACTAGCATCCATGCGGAATGTGAATGCCTAGTTGCCGTTCATAGCCTGTCACAACTAGCATCCATGCAGAATGTGTGATGCTATGTTATGCGTGTCATGCCATGCTATGCTATGCGTGTCATGCGATGCTATGCATGTCATGCGAGGGGATGGGAGACCTTTCCCTATGCAATGCATGATTGTCTTGCCCTTGTCAAAAGCGAAGTGAAACATATCTTAGGATATGCCCCACCTCTACGTCCCATACTCAAAACATCGGTAAATCACGTCCTTTCATGCGTGCTCGTGAGATCGTGTGCATACTTGCATTTGGAATTAAATATGACAATTTGGAGTGATTCACAAGGCATAGCATATAACAATTCAAGTAATTAATAATCTACACATTTTAAGAAATGTAAGAAACACACTATCATGAACCCTAACAAATTTCAAGGGCAATTAAACATGGTTCCCTTAATTTATCATTTATTTTGTTCACCTTGGCATTTCATCAAACATGGGGTGTGTTCATTATTCACTTAAACCTAGATCATGCTTTTCTATGTGGGTTATGCTCACATCACACTTGTATGTTCATTATTAGTACAATGCCCTTTCCCATTCGTTCATTTCATCATCCACACGGCATCCATTCGCCAACATCCATCTCCATTCACCATTCATACCACCAATCTCATAACACATATATATGGGAAAGAAAACAAGAAGAAATAAAGGAAAAGAGAAGCTATAACTAGGAGGGTAGTAAGAAGTACCGACCTTGATCAAGTGGGGAGAAATCCCCCTTTCCAAAACGACCGTGAGTTGCTGCCCTAGCTTGGAACACGAGCCCCACACGAGCTTGAGCCGAGATCTTGAAGGAAAACGTGCTTGAGGATGATCTAGGGTCTCAAACCCCTTTGATTCCTCTTCAAAATAGAAACCCTAGATTTAGGAACCCTTTCTCCTCTCTTCTAATCTCCCAAATCTTCTAAGGGTTGAGAATGAGCCCTAAAGGCTCGGGCAATCCTATATAAGAAAGGGTATAACACCCGAATGCCGAAAATGCCCTTAGTGAAAATTCTCTAAAACGCGCGGACCGAGCGATCGGTGGTTATGACCGATCGATCGGTTGCCTACCGAGCGATCGGTGTTTATGACCGATCGACCGGTCAAAAACTCACTCTCTGGAAAATTTCCCCATACAAACTTTCTGACCGCGCGATAGCTACCGATCGATCGGTTATGGACCGATCGATCGCTGACTGGACCGAGCGATCGGTTCTCTGTATGTCTGGACTGTTTTGACCATATCTTTTGACTCGTTCGTCCGATTTTGACGATTCAACTTGCGTTGGGTTCGTACTTCGAAAACGAACATTTCTGACGTTTCAGAATTTCCAATTTCTTCCTTATTTATTAATTGCATTACTTTAAAGGAAAAATGGCTACGAAGGGTCATGCATAAATGTGAAAAGGTCCGGGGCTCTACAAGTAACTTCTATTTCCCCCTTTTGGTTTGCCTATATATACTATTGTTCCCTATTTCGAATTAGAGGTTTTGAAACTGAGTAGAGAGGCTCCCAAAGTTGTTCTAGGGTTCCCCCATTGTGGATGTTTTATCCATTTGAGCTCTCTTTCATGTTCTAGACTAAGTTGTAAGTTTCCATCGAAATATCTTTTTGACTTGCGTTATTGATTTTCATTGTTCATGAGATCACTCTAGGTCATTTTTTAAATTGAATTAATTCTCTTAAACTCCTGTGTGAGTATAAACTTGGTTGACACGTGTCAAAATTTTTACAAAAGGAGATTGGTCCCTATAGTGGATGGTGGTTATTGTGGTCGAAGAAATATGGAGCCGCCTAGGCGGAGATCGATCAAGAGATCGTGGTTGCAGAGTTTTGAGATGAACACAATTAACTACTGGTTGATTACGTTGCTTGCGAGCGCGTGATTGCTTATTGAAGCTTTGAGGATTGGTTATTGAGGATCGTTGTGTAGAGTCTGGTTGGGTACAGTCTAAATCTATAAGTATTTGTTGGTTTTGCTCTTAGTTAAAATCTCTTTCATCTGGACTAGGTCCCGTGGTTTTTCCCGAGAAGGTTTCCACATAAAAATTCTTGGTGTTGTGGTTTGTTTATTTGTTTACCTTTTTCGCATTTTCATTGTTAAAATTAAAATTGGTAGACAGACCTTAGAAAATCTTATTCACTCCCCTCTTTCTACATATGACAACTAAATCGACCAGGTTTGTCTACATATGTTTGTATGGAATCTGGCCACAAGTAGTTCCAACCAATGTTTTAAAACCCAGACCGAACACTAACCAGGTCAGGAGGGTCAGTCAGTCCCAATCGGTCGGACAGCCAGGTCAATCTGAGTTGGTCTAATGACACTAAGTAATGCAATGGAAACATTCAATATTAATATTTCTTCCTATTTATTTCAATTAATAAATTTGTTTCAAGAGATATTTTTTCAGATGATTCAGGAGATTAAATAATACACTACTTAAATAAGAAAGAACCTAACATGTTGATAAAAAAGAAAAACTCATCATTGTACAATTATAATGAAAAAAAGAACATAGTCAAACTCTTATCGATAAAAAATAAAAGCATAATCCAAAGTGTGATCTAAACTATGAGAAAATAGTTGTATGGGTTTTGGTTTAAAACCCCTAATTTAGTTTAATATATTGTGTTTTAGTATGAATAAATCAAAAATTACATTTTTCCATGACTAGGACAGTTCAAGAAAAACCGCCTAGGTCAACTGGGTCACTCCGGTTCAGACGGTTTTAACTGGGTTACTCCGGTTTTGATATTCAACCAATAAAGTGTCAACCCAACCCATTAAGGATTAAGGTTACCGGGTCCCGGTTAACTGATTCGACCCACCGGTTTGGTCCGGATTTTAAAACATTTGCTCTAACATTCATATAACTCATTTTTTGGATTATTTATAATTTATGTTTTTTGGTATTTTAAAATGATGCAAAATAGTTTAGGGTCATGTATGTATAGAGCATGGTGGGTAGTAAGCTTCGGTGAAACCCTTAGAGCGTTGATGTGTATGCCAAGAGGATGAAAATGAAATAACAAAACAGTGAGAAAAGTTGTGAAAACCTAGATGTAAAACATACACTAATATAAAAATATTATATGTAGTGACCCTGATTTCTATATTTATTGTGAGAATTCTTAATGTCATAGGGGCTGTTTGGCATCGTTCCTTGGGAACGATTTTATTAATCTCGGGAACAGAAACAGTCTAAACGTGTTTGGCAAGTCATTTTAGGAAACGATTTTAAGAATCATCCTGCTTTAGGCATAGTAATTAGGGAACAAAAAAAATTCGTTTTTCAGAATCAATTCTGAAAAACACGCTTAAAACGAACGAGATAAGCATCAAAAGTGATGAGATAGATGAGACATAATAAAAAAAATTAGTATTTTATGATACTTATATGTGTTGATGATATAATCATATTTAATACCTAAAACAATTTTCTTTTTCTTTTTTCATCCAAATGTAATTATTTTATTTATTTTCTTCATAATTGATTATGACTGACATTTACCAAATGCATTCACAATAAAAATTTGATTATAACAATTAAATTCATAAGAATGAATTCTTTTTCAGAATGAGAGAATCACCAGAATTGATGCCTAGTGGGCTTTTGGCCATAGTGGTTATTCAAGAATATTCAACATTGATTTTGAATAGATTGTTAGATCAAACACCCTTTAGCAATGGCAATTGTGTAAACATCTACTTCAGGGTTAATATAAAAACAAAAGAGAATACCTAATAGTGAAAAATCCGGTGAACCTCAAATCAATGTTCAATGTTTGAGTTGAAAACTCACAAACCCAAGGGGTGGCTAGGTCTCCCTACAAGTCTATCTACAATTTTTAAGATTATGCAATCAAATTATTAATTAAGGGAGGATGAACATAAAGTACGAAATAAGATAAACAAGCAAACCACAACACAAACAATTTTTACATGGAAACCCTTCAGGGAAAAACCACTGGACCTAGTCCAGCAATGAGAATCCACTAAGACAAAGTCAACAAAAACTTACAAGACTTGAACCTGACTCCTTCGGACTCAGCCCTATGATCTTTCAGTTCTTAGTCCTCCTCGCTTCAATAAGTTATCACTTACCCGCAAGTCCCGTGATCAACCGCAGTCGTTTGTACTTCTCTTGTGTCTCAACAACAACCACAATCCTTCTCGGATCGATCTCCATCAATGACGACTTCAGATTCCACCGACTAAATATCACAACCACGATCCTCCTCTGATAGATCTCATTCGTAAAGGCTTCGGAACACTCTGGCCAATTGTTCTTAATACAATGAGTTGATGGTTGTTTATCAAACAATCCCTAATGAGATTCCAAACAATAGGAATATGCAAGCAAACAAGAATGTAGCAATCAATGACTTGCAATCTCTAGGGTGGAAGATGAGAGGAGAATGAGCTTAGGGAATCCTAATAATCCTTTAGAAACTCTCTCTAAAATCTTTAATCTTCTTAGGATCGTTCTGGGAACAAACCAATATAGAGGGATCGAAAAATAGAATTAGAAATAGCTAAAAAACTTTGTTTTCGCGCAGGGCGTTCGAACTGCTCGATGCCCGTTCGAAAGGTCAGAGATTGGTGTGCCAAACAACTAATGGAATGAGAAAAATTAACATCTGTTTTTGGCCATTCGAACGGTCTTTGAGCCATTCGAATGAACTTGGGTTTATTCTAATGAAATCACTATTCACAACATTTTCAGCAATTTTCATCACTGCCAATGAAACTTTGAATAATTCTACAGAGACCTATTCTTATCAGATTAAGCTGAAATTTGAACCATAACTAATTTAGGTCATATAGAATATATCCTAAAAGTTTCATAAATTTTGAATAAATGAAAATGACCAAAATACCCCTCTGATGATAAATAGGCGATTTCATCTATTATGAATCGAAAGCTTCAACCAAGGGCAAGCCACTAAGTATCTAGGTATCTAGGTCAATTACCATCCTATGGAGTGAAACGAAGGTGATGATCGGAATGTTTTCAGATGATCTTCTTCGGTCTTCATCTTCACTTGTCTTGGATGTTTATAGGCAAGGATACAAGGCACATGACACGATATTTTAACAAAGGAATAAGCCACCACTAAAACATGGATTTTAAAAATAGGATAAAACCCCTCAAATGCGTTATCAAAATAGAACATGCAAAAACAAATGGAGAAGAGAGTGGTTGCCAGTTGTGTTTTAGGAAGACAATTCTATGTTCGGAGGTTCGAGATGCATGGAGTAAGGTTTGATCCATCTGAGACGATCGATTTCTTCGGATTCATTCCAAACCATTCCCAAACTATGAAAAGAGGCAAGTAAGTGAACACTTCATTAGTTTTATTTGATTCGTTCATTATGGTTATTAGTGTTATCAAGATATTAGCACATTATTTTGTATGAATCTATGAGTTAGGAGTAATTAATGGGAAAAATCGAGTTTTCCCTCAGGATTTATTGTATCTCACTCGAACGTGATTACCTAGGCTCATGCGAGATTCCGTACAAGGTTTTCATTAGTCACGGATTTTTGGCTTGTTGGCTCGAGTGAGTGTGGGTTGACTCGAGCAAGAATCCCCTAACTCAAGTGAGTTCACCACAGGGAATGGTATTTTCTCTCGGATTTTTGTTAGTTAGCTCGAGCGAGAATTCTCTGGCTCGAGTGAGTTTACCACATGGAATGGTATTTGCTCTCAAATTTTTGTTAGTTGGCTTGAGCGAATGTGGGTTGGCTCGAGCAAGAATCCTCTGACTTGAGTGAACATTGCAGAAATTTCAGCCTTGAGTGAACATCGCAGAAATTTCAGCATATGTTCTATTATGTTTTCAATTATGATATAAACGTCACCTTTGTTATGTTATAACTTTGAATGTATGCCTCATTTTTCATTAAATTATTCGATACAATATATAACTGAATTATATACACAACAAGAAATCATCTTATCAGTCACAGTTTTTATCTATGTTCGTAAGAAATTGATCATAGTTTTTATCCGCAATTGTAAGATATTGACCATAATTTTTTTCTTATTACAACACTAAAAGGATTAATTAATATCTTTACCTTAACATTGTTTAATTTCATTTGTATGAGTTTACTCTGCTTGCCTTTTAAACTACTTGCCGCCAATTCGATTTCACTCCACCACAATAATTTGAACCATTAGTATAAAGAAGTACAAAACATAAACATATATGTAAAATGTGCTATTTAAAAAAAGTTACATACTTATTGGAGACCTTTTAAATCTTTGGACGTGTGGATATGCTCTTTTGCACTGGGTCCAATTAATACAATGGAAATTTTACTGGACGAATTATACCCAAGTACCAATGTCTACTACAATTGAAAAATGAATTGTAAAATTTAATTTCAAATAAATTTTTTAACTTCCAGAATTAGTACTCATACTTAATAAGTAAAAATAACATGAGAGAAGTTAGAAGAAACTTACACAAAAAATTCATTTCAAATGAATACTTCAACTTAAAGAATTAGTAGTCATACTTGATAAATCAAAATAACATGAGACAAGCATGAAGAAATTTACGCAACATTATATTGTACAATGAGTATTTAATTATCCTTGCCTAAGAGAAATTTTTTAATATATCAGCTTTAGCATTATCACTCTTTATTGTTTGTTGAGAGTCAATAAATATGTACTTATTTTACTCCTTTTCCCCCAATAATTTACATATTTTTCTGAAATAAATAACAATTGTAAGTTCAAGTTATAAAGTTATAATAATAGGAAAATAAATAAAATAATCTTAGTTCTTGAGTTGTCTCACCCTATGTATAAAAGAATCAAATTTAGACCGATGTCGATATCCATACACAAATCTGCGACATCTTCCTTTAGGATAAATATGGAATCACATTCGTGTCTAAAAATTTTCTCATCAAATGTTAAAATTTTAACTTGCTCATTATTTTCTCATCAAAGCAATGGCTAAATTTTTCTCAAAGAATTCTCACGTTGGTTGTGAAGCTTCCACCTGAAATGGATGAAATCTATTAAGCATCTCTAAGAGCCTATTTGGTTCGGATTCCGTCGGGTGATTTAATTGCATAAAACTGATTTCCTAATAATTGTCCACTTAAAATTGCGTTTGCTTCGTATTACGAAACAATTATGCCCGAGATCGATTCTTCTTAAAACTGTTGCCTCCTGAATCGGCTGAAGTGCTGATTATGGATGGGAGAGAAAATAGGTTTGGGTATCTGATTGTGCGGATCGATTTATGACAGAAATAGGATTCAGAACTTATGACCCCCAAACTTTCTTGAGTGAGTCATTTGCTAGGGTTTCAAAAAGGAGAAAGAGAAGAGGGGATTTCGTCTGCAACCATCCAAGAAGACGCCGCCGGTATAGGTACACCTCTCAACTCTTCTTCTTCTCCTTCTTCTATTGTTCTTCTTCTGTTTGCTACAGGTATTTCTTTCTCTCTTATGCTCTTCTTAGATTTATTTATTCATTTCAATTGTAGATGCCTTTTGACATATTCTTTAGATAAAAAAATGGAAAATAAGCAAACCCCTGAAATCTATTTTCTTTTCATTTTATTTGGTTTTATTTTGGTCTTCTATGGATTTCAAGTGGGATGTTAGGGCTTCTATGTTAACCCTCAAAACAACGAACTTGCCCACAGATAACACCAGTCCTAGGTTCAAAATCCCACTTGATATGCCTCAAGAGCGACCAAGTAAAATGGCAACTTGGATCTTTATGATTATTTCTAGATTTAGTGGCTCACCATTTTTATTTCTATAGAACTAGGATGATTGCTGCCACGAAACCCCAAATAATAGGTTTTAATCAGATATTCGATCACTGTTACTTAAAAGACATCTTCCTCTTAAATACGTTCCATGGCAGAATAAGGTAACAAGCTATGATAAGCACCTTATCTAGCTCAAATGTTGATCTTGACGATGATCCTCTTCGTATTTCATCTTTTTTTTAATTATCTGTGGTGCTCTTGTGCTTACATCGGCCATAATACCCTTCAGTGATTGGCAGTATTTCACTACACAACCATCTGGCCCTCATCCCACAAGTGAACAAGTGATCCTTTTAACACTTTTTAATTGTGGCTAATTTAAAAGAAATACAGTTCAGCACAAGAAATGTAACAACATTAGATTCATGATAGAGGGTAGATCAGACAATTTTTTCTTAATGGTACTTGTGATACTAGAAATGTCTGATAAACTACAACATGTTTCTACCTGCCAGACTTTTGGGATTGAGAAAGTATAACATTGAGTCATAGGAGGAGTCTTCTTCCTAGACCCATATCACATGGCTTTGGAAACTAGAGTCAGAAATATATGAAGGATATTTTGCTCCATTTTTTCTTCCAAGAACTTAATGGAAAATCTTATTAGTTAATGATATGACATTTGCATGCTATGCATATAATGTGGGATCTTGTTGTGGGTACATGTAACCATAATTTTTTTTTTCTTCCAACCATAGAATTTTTTTTCTCCCAAGAACTTAATGCATATATGATGTAGTTCCATGTCTTTCAGTTTGATAATGTTTTTTAAGGATAGTTTTCCTTTTGTGGGCATTTCCATAAAATAATGTCTGAAGCTTGTTATGGATAACACTTTGCAATTAATTTGTTATATCTTAATTTGAGTTGTTATTTTCATTTCTAGAGGACATGTGATAGTAGGTTTTTTCGGTCGTTGAAATGAATCACCCTACTTCAACATTTATTTTTATTTAATCCGATTCTTTTTAATCCTGCAAAATTCACAAGGTTGCATAGAGGCGTGTCGGATGTCGATTCCGCACTCGGGTTAGCTAGGTTAGTGCAATAAAGAGAATAAAAAGCTTAGAAAAGATGGAAAGATGAGAATGGTGGAGTAGTATTTTTAAAACATTTTTTTTTTAGAGATGATTAAGATCTACTAATAACAATGAAACAAATTAATAAGAGACATAGAAACATAAAATAACAACAATGAAAGGAAATTTATCATTTAACTAAAAAAAGTACTTACAATGCTTGAAATAAAAGGGAATTTTAAGAACATCCAACATCCAAAAATAAAGCTTAAGGGGAGGGTAAAGAACTTTTCCTCCTCCTTTCTTCTTCTCCTTCTTCGCAAATGTCACCAAAGAGAGAGAAACCAAGGAGATGGAGAAATTATAGAGATCCGTAGGTGAGAGAGAAGAGGTTAGATGATAGAAAGTGGGGTGAGAGAGAGAATAGGAGAGAAAATGGTAGAATATGGGATGAGAAAAAAAGTGGGCGTGAGAGAGAGTGTGTAGAACCCCGAATCTCTATTTCACTAAGTGGTGAATAGTGTTCAAGTATGGCCTTGTACACTTGGAGGTTTATACTAATGGAAATGTTTGGATATTTGGCGTGCATGTTTTAATAGGTCTATATATACTTAAGGAGTGTCTTTTAAGCATAAAGGAGTGTTAGAATTGGATTGGAGAAGATTCAAGTAGTGAAAATGAGGTTTTGCAGCAAAACAGGGGATCACCGATCGCTCGGTACTAACCTCCGATCGACCGATCTTCTACCAATCGTTCGGTAGCTATCGACTGGTTAACTAATTTGTATGGGAAAAAATTTCAGAGAGGGCGTTTGCAACCGATCTCTAGGTTGAAACCACCGATCGACCGGTAAACCACCAATCGCTCGTTCTGTACCACCGATCGATCGGTTATACGCAATTTTCTTCATTAAGGGCTTTTAAGACTTTAGCCACTATCCCTTAGCCTATATAAGGACTTGTTCGTGCCCTAGGGTTTCAGAAACTCTTAATGCACTATTTTGTGAGGTTTTTGAGAGGGAGAAGAAGGAGAGAAGCTAGGTGTTGTGCAAGCTTAAAGGGAGATCAAGATCCTTCCTTCCTTTGGTGTTTCTTAGCCAAGAACTCAAGGTTTTCAAAGTGTTCCAAGATTTTGGAATCAAAATCATTGATTTCATCAAGGTAGATACACTCTACTACCAATCTTGTGATATTACTAGTTACCACATGATGTTCTTCTTACTGTAACGACCCTAAAATCCCACAAGGCTAAAATAGGACTTTGGAATCGTCACATTACTTAACCTGCTTAAAGACCATGCATTCAAGGCTTACTACACGAGTCTCTAAAAATAAGAATAACAAAATTCCGATATATAAGCTATAACCAACTTGCACAAGTCTACGGTCAACATATACAACTCACTATAAACCAAAAGGTATGAAATACACAACTATAAAAAGTCTACTGAGCAACATCATCAGTCTAATACAAAACTCTCTTAACCAACGAAACATTAACTAAGAGGTGTAGCCACCCAAGACTCCGGCTCCTTCCTCGATGGGCTCACCTTCTCATCCTTTGTCGATGTAAGTTTCCTCAACCCACGGCTCCGCCGTGTACTCCTGCTCTAAACCTGCCAAGACAAAAGTCCGGCTGAGTACAAAAGTACTCGGTGTATATAAAATCCAACCAACAATAATAATATACATGCACTTGATTAGAAACATATCCAATAGCATAATAACATAATCAGAGTACGGAAGAACATGTGCGCATATACATCACATCATCACTTTGACTCGTGTACTTGTGAGAATCTTAGACTTAGAAGACAATACACTTATAAACTGCTTATGCTTATGAGACCACGTGCTTGTGAGATGCTTATGCTTATGCACTTATTCAGATCATACAATGATGTGACATGCCGTTCTTGGCAGATACGGACCATGTCTAAGAATCAAATGGTTGACATACCGTTCTTGGCGGATACGGACCATGCCTATGAATCACATGTAGTTGACATGCCGTTCTTGGCGGATACGGACCATGTCATGCTTATGCTTATTCAGAATGTCATACATATGCCATGCTCATGCTTGTGGTCCACATGTGTGATTTGTGAGACTCTTTTCTTAACATTCACGTGCATATGTGCTTAAGTGTCGAAATTAACATTCGAGTTGGTATTTGCTTAGATTCCGATCTCCCACCATAGAAACTCCACTATATTGTCCCATACCAAATAGTTAGAGAATTCCCGGTCTGAGAGATTTTCCTCTAAGTTCTTACCTTCCCAACTATCAATTTCCATGCAAGTAATTAGACATACTTAACAAACAATCACATATACATATCTTATCATAATTCATATCACAATTCATAATCAATTTACCACAATTTCATAAGAGTATAATAGCATTTATCCTCTCAAGCATTTTCACAAACACCTAGAGTACGCATAATATGAATTCATTGCCCTTCTACATTTTCAAGCATTCATCAAACCATAATCCATCCATACAACCCAAATATCATCCACATCCATATATTAATCCCATCCTCCATACATTTCCCATCCTCCATATATTCTATCCATATTCAAATCCACATTTCCATCCACATTTCCATCAATAATTAGCTTACTTCATAGAAGATTTAGGAAAAATGCATCTAATCTCTATTCTATCATTCCTATCATATTAATATTCACCAAACCTTAAAATAGAGTTGATTAGGATAGTATATCGACCTTAGGAATCCTTCCATTGGATTCAAAATGCTCCTGGAGTGATTTGGGGAAGCTTTCCAAGCTCTCCTTGCTCTATCCAAGCTATCTCATTCTTCCCCAAGAAAGCCCTCTCTCAAAACCCTAGGGTTTCTCTCCCTTTTTGCCAAATTAGATTAGAAATAGGTAGAGTATTCTAATACCCCGAAATAGAATCCCTTTTTATAGCCCCAAGGTCTGAGAACCACAAAGATCAAAAAGCCCTTACTAAAATTCTGCAAAAATACGAAGGACCGAGCGATCGGTGGTTATGACCGAGCGATCCGTTCTCAACCGAGCGATCGGTGCTCTTGACCGAGCTCTCGGTCAAAAAGGCACTCTCTGGAAATTTTTCCCATATAAAATTTTGGACCAGTCGATAGATACCGATCAATCGGTTTTGGACCGATCGATCGCTACTTCTGACCGAGCGATCGGTGCTCTGTAGATTTCTGACCCATCATACCGTTTTGGCCATAACTTTTGACTCGTTCATCGGATTTCGATGATTCAACTTGTGTTGGATTCGTCTTTCGAAAACGAACATTTCTGGTATTTTAGAATGTTCAAATTCCCCCTTATTTATGGACCAAAAACTCCCCAAAGTTGACTGATCTACAATTCCATCAGACAAAACCTCGGAAAACCCATTTTTGACTTAGCTTAGATTAAAAATAAAGAAAAACATTAAACATGAACCTCGAAGAGGGTTCCAATACCTTTCTAATGGTTCAAGAATCACTCAATTCCAATAAACGTTGCCAAAACTAGAGCTTCCTAAAGTTTAGAGTGTGATATGACATTCCTGAACTAAAAGTTTGATTAAACCTTAATCACACTACACCCATTAGATATACAATACAATAAACATTAAAACATCACAAGGACTATAATACCCCTAATGCAATGTAATAAAAACATGAAAAAGATTCGGGTCTCTACATATACTATATATATATATCTTGATTGTTATGGTGTGAAAGGTTGTTTTTATACTTGGATGTAAGCTATCACTAGTATGTACTCTATATGTTTGTGTAAATGCCTCTAAGGGTTTTTGGGTGTTTAAACATGATATTACTCTCATACGTTCATATGCTTGTATGTCTCGCATGAACCGATGTTTTCCATGGGTTTCCTCAATGTTACGAAAAGGGTTTTCGAATAAGTGACTTAAATGATGATTCTAAGCAACTTCATGATCTTTGCCTAAGATCGGTTCACAAGCTCTAAGGATCATATTACACTCACAAGAACTCTATGATAATCTCTAAGATCGGTTCACAAGCTCTAAGGATCATAAATACAAATGCTCTAAGATCTCTATGGTTTTGCTCTAAGGATATGCTATATGGTAATGCTCTATGTCTCTACGGATCATAAATGACTCTAAGAAACTCCACGAACTCTATGAACTCACAAGGCTATGATTATCGCTTGACTCACATGGTTTTGGTTTTAGCTTTGGTTTTATTTTCGGATCTCATCTTACATGCTAGTTCACGGTTTCTACGATTTGATATGCTTTAAGGATTTCATTCTCCATGATTCGCATGCTCTATGCTATTATTGCTTCATCGTTAGTAGTTTGTATACACTGAGTGGGACTTGTCCACTCCACATCTTGGATACACATATACTGTTGTATTTTGTTGGTTCACACTTGGACTAATCGATAGGAGTATTCAGTTATATTTTGGCTTCCGTTATGTTAGTTTCGTTTTGCTTCCGCTATGTATTTTAAATAAGTTGTTTCCGTTGTGTATATCTATTTACTCTGACAAGTTTCTATGTGTGCCTTATGTATCATATGGAAGTTTGATACGGCAGTCACGAATCAAAGTATCCCTAACTCCTTGGGGGTATTTTGGGTCGCGACAAACTTGGTATCAGAGCTAAGGCATTAGGTCACATAAGCTAGTGTCTTTTAAGTTGGAACTAGAGTTATTCTACTCTAGGTCTGATACCAGACTTGGTATCAGAGCGCTAGCATTAGATCATCGGGATTGAGGTGTAGTTCTAGATCGAACGCTTGATTAATTCAAAAGTATGTCTGACAACAGACTTAATGTCAGAGCTATAGGGATCGGTTTCCCTTGGGCTAAGCAGGAGTAAGCTCTTTGAGTTGAACTTAGAACTCAGATTGACTTGTTTGTCTTAGGCTTGTTACCACGACATAACCGGTATCAAGTGAATCCTTAGGTCGGTCTAGGATCCTATTCTAGGTTCTAGCTTAGGCTATGTCCTTAGTCTCATTCCAAAGGTAAGGGTAGATACCCAACACAAGGATCTTAGTTACGCTAGGACACTCTAAGTTATAATTATATGATTATGTGTATACTTCAATGTATACTATATGCGGATATTAGCATTTCATGTTATTGAATTGCTATATGTTGTGTGAGGGTTGGTATCCAAGTTAGTGTAGAGCCCCGGACCTTTTCACGTTTAGTGCATGACTTTTTAGTTGTCATTTTGCCTTTAAAGAGGTATAATTAATAAACAAAGGAGAAATCGGAAATTTCGAAACGTCAGAAATGTTCATTTTCGAAAGACGGACCCAACGCAAGTTGAATCGTCAAAATCGGACGAACGAGTCAAAAGTTATGGCCAAAACAGTTTGGACCTGCAGACCACCGATCGCTCGGTCCATGGAGCGATCGATCGGTCCAAAACCGATCGCTCGGAGGCTATCGACTGGTCGAGATTTTACTATGGGGAAATTTTCCAGAGAGTGAAATTTCAACCGATCGCTCGGTTATGAAACCGATCGATCGGTAGGCAACCGATCGATCGGTCATTAACACCGATCGCTCGGTCCTCGCGTTTTACAGAATTTTCACTAAGGGCATTTTCGGCGTTCGGGTGTTATACCCTTTCTTATATAGGATTGCCCGAGCCTTTAGGGCTCATTCTCAACCCTTAGAAGATTTGGGAGATTAGAAGAGAGGAGAAAGGGTTCCTAAATCTAGGGTTTCTATTTTGAAGAGAAATCAAAGGGTTTTGAAACCCTAGATCAACCTCAAGCCCGATTTCCTCAAGATTTCGGTTCAAGCATTCGTGGAGCTCGTGTGGGGCACTCTCCTCAAGCTAGGGCAGCAACTCACGTGCGTTTGGTGGAGGATTTCTTCCCCCATTTGTCAAGGTCGGTACTTCTTACTACCCTCCTAGTTATAGCTTCCCTTTTTCCTTTATTTCTTCTTGTTTTCTTTCACCTATATATGTGTTATGAGATTGGTGGTATGAGTGGTGAATGAAGATGGATGTTGGCGAATGGATGCCGTGTGGATGATGTGATGAACGAATGGGAAAGGGCATTGTACTAATAATGAACATACAAATGTGATGTGAGCATAACCCACAAAGAAAAGCATGATTTAGGTTTAAGTGAATAATGAACACACCACATGTTTGATGAAATGCCAAGGTGAATGAAATAAATGATAAATTAAGGGAACCCATGTTTAATTGCTCTTGAGATTTGTTAGGGTTCATGATAGTGTGTTTCTTACATTTCTTAAAATGTGTAGATTATTAATTACTTAAATTGTTATATGCTATGCCTTGTGAATCACTCCAAATTGTCATATTTAATTCCAAATGCAAGTATGCACACGATCTCACGAGCACGCATGAAATGACGTGATTTACCGATGTTTTGAGTATGGGACGTAGAGGTGGGGCATATCCTAAGATATGTTTCACTTCGCTCTTGACAAGGGCAAGACAATCATGCATTGCATAGGGAAAGGTCTCCCATTCCCTCGCATGACATGCATAGCATCGCATGACACGCATAGCATAGCATGGCATGACACGCATAACATAGCATCACACATTCTGCATGGATGCTAGTTGCGACGGGCTATGAACGGCAACTAGGCATTCACATTCCGCATGGATGCTAGTTGCGACGGGCTATGAACGGCAACTAGGCATTCACATTCTGCATGGATGCTAGTTGCGACGGGCTATGAACGGCAACTAGGCATACCCATCTGCATATAGGGTACTAGTTGTGACGGACTATGAACGGCAACTAGGCATGTGAACATGTTTAAATTATGAACAAGCAAGCATGATACTCGCATGACACGCATGACATGACATGACACGCATGATATGACAAGATAAGACAACATAACAAGTTTCAAGCACGGAAATGGTATTTTCAAGTCAAGTCAAGTGCACGATGTTTTCAAGAGGTTTCATCGGCTTTCTACGAAATACAAGCATGATCATAAATTGTTTTGCTTCCTTGTATGATATAAATTGTTCATGTTCTATATATGCAACTTGCTTCCTCCTTTATGTATGCTATCTGTATGCTATGACTATTGGTTAGTGCTTAGTACCCGCTGAGTATTCCATGCTCAGCCGTACTTCTTATGTCGGCAGGTGACGGCGGAGCAGCTGCTCCATTTGATATCTGTGCTCCGAGTCCATGGGTGGAGGAGGAGTACGTCGAGGAGCCTTTTGAGGAACCTCCAGTAGAGGGTTACCATTAGGTGGTTGTAGATTCTGAGTGGATTAGCTGTGGGTGAGATGAGAGATTATATCCATGTATTTTGGCGGGTCTGTCCGCACTTTCCTCTGGTTACTTTTTGTATAAACTTGGACCATATGTATATACTTAGAGGTTTGTTAGACTTCCGCTGTGTTTTATAGTTATGTTTCCGCTATAATGTCCTCTATTGTATATGCTCTGTGGGTTTTTGCAGGTTGGTTTGTCAAGCAAGTCATGTAAGTCATGATTGAGTCGTCCAAGATTTACTCTAACTCCTAGGGTGGGTTTTGGGTCGCGACAGAAGTGGTATCAAAGCTTAGGCTTTAGGTCTCTAGGGTCACTTAGAATCTTATACCACGGCTTGACAAGAGCATATGTTAGGAAGCAAGTTAGGAAGGAAGTAAGTCGGGAGTGAGTCTGGTTCCAAGTGTAAGACTAAACTTTAGTCTTAGTCAAAATGGTTGTTTCAACCAAGTACGGGTCCTAGGTACGCTAGAACATTGAAGTATAAGTATAATGTGATGAATACTCTGATGACTTGATGTGATGTATATTAGTATTATACAACTAATACAAATTGAATTATTGTGAACTGACATTGAAATAAACTGTGTTTTCAAGTGAGACTCATGTGGTGCTATTGTTCTCAGGACTTTAGTCATGAGGCGGGGCACACGGGGTCGTGGACCACACACCAGAGCTTCATCTTCTTCTAGAGATGAGGATGAGCAGCCGGACCTCTCTCAGGTCTTAGGCTCTATTGCTGAGACACTCGCCATCCTGGCGGCTCGGCAAACTATACCGGCATCAGCGGCACCTACTCCACCGCCCGCAGCTCCAGTACATCGTACAGCTGGAGTTGAGGCATTCAGGAGATTGAGGCCTCCATCCTTCCATGGGAGTGTGGACCCTCTTGCTGCGGAGGCGTGGATCCTCCAGGTGGAGAAGATTTTTGCAGTCCTCTCGCCTACAGAGGAGGATAGAGTGGCATGGGCAGTTTTCATGCTAGAGGGTGAAGCCCACCATTGGTGGTTGTCCGCATTGAGGACGCGAGACTTGACCATGCAGGGTCAACCTTGGACTTGGGAGGAGTTCAAGGATACTTTTTACAAGAAGTATTTTCCGATCGGTGCACGGGAAAAGAAAGAGAGAGAATTCATCAACCTTGAGCAAGGTTCGATGTCTGTGGCCGCTTATGAGGCCAAGTTCTCGGAGCTATCACGCTTCGCGACACATATGATTGCCACCGAGGCAATGAAGGCGAGGAGGTTTGAGCAAGGGCTCAAGGATGTCATCATGGAGAAAGTGTCGGTTTTCAGGCACTCCACTTACGCCGAAGTAGTGGAGAAGGCCTTATTGGTTGAGGCCAATTCTGAAGCGGTGTCTAAGAGGAGAGAGTTGGCGAGAGGCCAAGCCAGTAGTTCAGCACCTCCAGAGAGGCGGGCTCGTACCGGCCCTTATCAGTATACATGGCCGGCACCACCGATGAGGCCGACTTATGCGGCCCCAGCACCACGGCAGTACGTGCCACAGGCACCTCGACCTCAGGCTCTCCCGGCCCCATGGCCAGTTGCACCTCAGGTGGCGAGATATGCTCCACCTCAGACCCCTCCTACCCGCACACATGAGGCCTGCCCTTCATGCGGCCGACGGCACCCAGCTGGGGATTGCCTAAGAACATCGGGTGGATGTTTTCACTGTGGTCGCCAGGGCCACGTGATCAGGGATTGCCCTACCCGGCATTTACCAGGCCAGTCTCAGGGGATTAGGCCACCAGCACGCCCAGCAGGATCATATCAGGCGTCATCTCAGACTACCCGGTCTACACCTCAGTCTCGCCAGGCGAACCAGGGGCGAGTTTTTGCCTTGACAGAGGGTGATGCACTTGCATCTGACGATGTGGTGCAAGGTACGCGTTAGGAGTTATTTTCCTTATTCGTGATTGTTGTGTTATGTTTTATTCCTTGTGTACGTAGTTGGTATGCTATATATATATTTACTTACGTGTATACACTGTTGAGGCTTGAATTGACGTAACTAGCTAAAATTTCAGGAACCCTACTAGTCAATGAGTATATGGCTCGAGTGTTGATTGATACCGGGTCTACTCATTCGTTTGTCTCGCCGAGTTTTTCAGAAGGCTTTTCTGGGGAGCCAAGTCAGCTAGAACCGGAGTTATCCATTTCGACTCCTCTTGGCAAAACAGTATTGGCAGATAAAGTGTATAGAAATGGTGTGGTCCAAGTTGGAAGCCACGAGTTGGCGGTTGATCTCATCGTCCTTGGATTCCAAGACTTTGATGTTATTTTGGGAATGGATTGGTTAGCAGCACATCATGGGCATGTAGCTTGCTTTGAGAAAATGGTACTCTTCAAGCCAGTAGAAGGAAAACCATTCCACTTTCGCGGGTTGAAAAGCAGATCCATTGCTCGTTTTGCGGCGTTGGGCGTAGCTAACCCCGAGGCAAAGGACTCATCGACTATTCCGGTTGTGAGTGAGTTCCTGGATGTATTTCCAGAGGAGTTGCCAGGATTGCCTCCAGACAGGGAGATTGAGTTTATGATCGAGCTTGCACCAGGCACAGCTCCTGTGTTCAGAGCTCCATATAGAATGGCCCTTATTGAACTCAAGGAGTTGAAGACTCAGTTGGAGGAATTGCAAGGCCTTGGCTTCATTCGACCAAGTGTCTCACCATGGGGTGCCCCAGTGTTGTTTGTCAAGAAGAAAGATGGTTCGATGCGGATGTGTGTCGATTACCGGCAATTGAACAAAGTCACTATAAAGAATAGGTATCCATTGCCTAGGATTGACGACTTGTTCGATCAGTTGAAGGGAGCAAGATTTTTCTCAAAGATAGATCTTCGATCGGGTTATCACCAGTTGAAGATTAAGGTGGAAGATGTTCCCAAAACTGCTTTCAGGACTCGATATGGGCACTATGAGTTCTTGGTGATGCCTTTTGGTCTCACGAACGCGCCGGCAGCCTTTATGGATTTGATGAACCGGGTGTTCCGACCATACCTAGATCGGTGCGTGATTGTATTTGTTGATGACATTTTGGTCTATTCCCAGACACGGGAAGATCACGTGCGCGACCTTCGCCTTGCATTGGAAATGTTAAGAGAGCACAAGCTATACGCCAAAATTAACAAGTGTGAGTTTTGGTTGGAAGAGGTGGCATTCCTAGGCCACGTTGTTTCCGCGGAAGGCATCTCCGTTGATCCGAAGAAGATAGAAGCTGTTATGAGTTGGGCGAGGCCCAAGAGTGTTACTGAGATACGCAGTTTTCTTGGGTTGGCAGGCTACTACAGGAGATTCGTAGAGGGTTTCTCTAGCCTTGCAGCACCGCTTACTTACCTGACAAGGAAGAATGCGAAGTTTGTTTGGAGCGACAAGTGTGAGATCAGTTTCACGGAACTGAAGAAGAGGCTTACTACAGCTCCTGTCCTTACAGTGCCATCCGGACCTCTTGGGTATGAGGTGTACAGTGATGCCTCACACGTTGGACTTGGATGTGTGCTTATGCAACACAAGAAGGTCATTGCCTATGCATCGAGGCAATTGAAGGAGCATGAGAAGAATTACCCCACGCACGACTTAGAGCTTGCCGCAGTCGTGTTTGCACTCAAGATTTGGCGTCATTACCTTTATGGGGTGGAGTTCTATGTGTTCACTGATCACAAGAGTCTCAAGTATCTCTTTTCCCAAAAGGAGCTGAATCTAAGGCAAAGGCGTTGGATGGAATTTCTGAAGGACTATGATTGTACCATTCAATACCACCCGGGTAAAGCAAATGTAGTGGCTGATGCTTTGAGTAGAAGAACTCCGGGGTTATTAGCATGCATGTTAGTGCAGGAATGGAAGCTGCTTGAAGACTTGGCAAATCTGGACATTAGTGTGAATGACTCTGTCCGTAGTCCTATCTTGGCAAATGTCACGGTTCGGCCATACATTATAGATTTGATCCAAGAATACCAAGCCACGGATGCTGAATTGTTGGCTTATCGGAACAAGGAAGTTGCTAAGGGTAGTGAGGACTTCTCTCTCACTAGCCGAGGTGCTATCACATTCAAGGGAAGGCTGTGTGTTCCAGCCAATGCAAATCTTCGGAGGGAGATTATGGATGAAGCCCACCGGGCAAAGTACACTGTGCATCCAGGGGGTACGAAGATGTACCGGAACCTCAAGAGTCACTTTTGGTGGCGGAATATGAAGAGGGAGGTTGCGGAATATGTAGCACGGTGCTTGGTGTGCCAACAGGTGAAAGCAGAACACATGCGGCCCGCAGGTCTATTACAGTCCCTTCCGATTCCCGAGTGGAAATGGGAGAACATATCCATGGATTTCATAGTTGGCTTGCCAAAGACGGCAAGGGGTTCAGATGCGATATGGGTAGTAGTGGATCGTTTGACGAAGTCCGCTCACTTCTTGCCTTACCGAACTACTTTCAACTCTAGTCAGTTAGCTGCTTTGTACATCAAGGAAGTGGTGAGGTTGCACGGGGTGCCTGTCAGTATTGTGTCGGATCGGGATCCAAGATTCACATCACGATTCTGGAAAAGCTTTCAGGAAGCTATGGGTTCCCGACTTGATTTCAGCACTGCTTTTCATCCACAGACGGATGGACAAACCGAGAGGGTGAACCAAGTAATAGAAGATATGCTTCGGGCTTGTATGCTGGATTTCAAAGGCAGTTGGGAAGAGCACTTGCCTTTGGTGGAGTTCGCCTACAACAATAGCTATCAGGCGAGTATCCAAATGGCTCCGTTCGAGGCTTTGTATGGGCGAAGCTGCAGGTCTCCTCTCTACTGGGATGAGGTAGGAGAAAGAAAAGTACTTGGTCCGGAGTTGATTGAGCAAACTGCTAGTATAGTCAAGATCATCCGGGATCGGTTGAAAGCCGCTCAAGATCGCCAAAAGAGCTATGCAGACACGCGCCGCAGGGACTTGGAATTTCAAGTAGGGGATCGAGTCTTTGTGAAAGTATCTCCTAGCAAAGGGATTATGAGATTCGGCAAAAGAGGCAAGCTTAGTCCTCGCTATGTTGGACCGTTTGAGATTATCACGCGGGTTGGTGAAGTTGCTTATCGAGTAGCTCTCCCACCTCACATGGCCGCGGTTCACAACGTTTTCCACGTGTCTATGCTTCGGAAGTACATTGCGGACCCTTCGCATGTACTAGAATTGGAACCGTTGGAAATTCGAGAAGATCTCACGTTGGTTGAGAAGCCGATTCACATATTGGATCAAAGAGATCAAGTGCTTCGCAACAAGACTATCCATTTGGTCCTAGTGCAATGGCAACACCATGCTCGGGAAGAAGCTACATGGGAGCGTGAAGCCGAAGTCAAAGCGAAGTACCCAGAAATATTTGAATGAGTTTTTGTATAAGTTTGTATATGACTTGTAATTTTCTTGTTGATTTGTAATGCAAGTAGCGTCTAAATTTCGAGGACAAAATTTTTGTAAGGGGGGGAGGATGTAGAGCCCCGGACCTTTTCACGTTTAGTGCATGACTTTTTAGTTGTCATTTTGCCTTTAAAGAGGTATAATTAATAAACAAAGGAGAAATCGGAAATTTCGAAACGTCAGAAATGTTCATTTTCGAAAGACGGACCCAACGCAAGTTGAATCGTCAAAATCGGACGAACGAGTCAAAAGTTATGGCCAAAACAGTTTGGACCTGCAGACCACCGATCGCTCGGTCCATGGAGCGATCGATCGGTCCAAAACCGATCGCTCGGAGGCTATCGACTGGTCGAGATTTTACTATGGGGAAATTTTCCAGAGAGTGAAATTTCAACCGATCGCTCGGTTATGAAACCGATCGATCGGTAGGCAACCGATCGATCGGTCATTAACACCGATCGCTCGGTCCTCGCGTTTTACAGAATTTTCACTAAGGGCATTTTCGGCGTTCGGGTGTTATACCCTTTCTTATATAGGATTGCCCGAGCCTTTAGGGCTCATTCTCAACCCTTAGAAGATTTGGGAGATTAGAAGAGAGGAGAAAGGGTTCCTAAATCTAGGGTTTCTATTTTGAAGAGAAATCAAAGGGTTTTGAAACCCTAGATCAACCTCAAGCCCGATTTCCTCAAGATTTCGGTTCAAGCATTCGTGGAGCTCGTGTGGGGCACTCTCCTCAAGCTAGGGCAGCAACTCACGTGCGTTTGGTGGAGGATTTCTTCCCCCATTTGTCAAGGTCGGTACTTCTTACTACCCTCCTAGTTATAGCTTCCCTTTTTCCTTTATTTCTTCTTGTTTTCTTTCACCTATATATGTGTTATGAGATTGGTGGTATGAGTGGTGAATGAAGATGGATGTTGGCGAATGGATGCCGTGTGGATGATGTGATGAACGAATGGGAAAGGGCATTGTACTAATAATGAACATACAAATGTGATGTGAGCATAACCCACATAGAAAAGCATGATTTAGGTTTAAGTGAATAATGAACACACCACATGTTTGATGAAATGCCAAGGTGAATGAAATAAATGATAAATTAAGGGAACCCATGTTTAATTGCTCTTGAGATTTGTTAGGGTTCATGATAGTGTGTTTCTTACATTTCTTAAAATGTGTAGATTATTAATTACTTAAATTGTTATATGCTATGCCTTGTGAATCACTCCAAATTGTCATATTTAATTCCAAATGCAAGTATGCACACGATCTCACGAGCACGCATGAAATGACGTGATTTACCGATGTTTTGAGTATGGGACGTAGAGGTGGGGCATATCCTAAGATATGTTTCACTTCGCTCTTGACAAGGGCAAGACAATCATGCATTGCATAGGGAAAGGTCTCCCATCCCCTCGCATGACATGCATAGCATCGCATGACACGCATAGCATAGCATGGCATGACACGCATAACATAGCATCACACATTCTGCATGGATGCTAGTTGTGACGGGCTATGAACGGCAACTAGGCATTCACATTCCGCATGGATGCTAGTTGCGACGGGCTATGAACGGCAACTAGGCATTCACATTCTGCATGGATGCTAGTTGCGACGGGCTATGAACGGCAACTAGGCATACCCATCTGCATATAGGGTACTAGTTGTGACGGACTATGAACGGCAACTAGGCATGTGAACATGTTTAAATTATGAACAAGCAAGCATGATACTCGCATGACACGCATGACATGACATGACACGCATGATATGACAAGATAAGACAACATAACAAGTTTCAAGCACGGAAATGGTATTTTCAAGTCAAGTCAAGTGCACGATGTTTTCAAGAGGTTTCATCGGCTTTCTACGAAATACAAGCATGATTATAAATTGTTTTGCTTCCTTGTATGATATAAATTGTTCATGTTCTATATATGCAACTTGCTTCCTCCTTTATGTATGCTATCTGTATGCTATGACTATTGGTTAGTGCTTAGTACCCGCTGAGTATTCCATGCTCAGCCGTACTTCTTATGTCGGCAGGTGACGGCGGAGCAGCTGCTCCATTTGATATCTGTGCTCCGAGTCCATGGGTGGAGGAGGAGTACGTCGAGGAGCCTTTTGAGGAACCTCCAGTAGAGGGTTACCATTAGGTGGTTGTAGATTCTGAGTGGATTAGCTGTGGGTGAGATGAGAGATTATATCCATGTATTTTGGCGGGTCTGTCCGCACTTTCCTCTGGTTACTTTTTGTATAAACTTGGACCATATGTATATACTTAGAGGTTTGTTAGACTTCCGCTGTGTTTTATAGTTATGTTTCCGCTATAATGTCCTCTATTGTATATGCTCTGTGGGTTTTTGCAGGTTGGTTTGTCAAGCAAGTCATGTAAGTCATGATTGAGTCGTCCAAGATTCACTCTAACTCCTAGGGTGGGTTTTGGGTCGCGACAGTTAGACTCATGTTTTGCCAATTGATCTCAGGATTTTACATCATAAGACGCGGCAATCGGGATCGTGGTTACCATACTCGGAGATCCGAGGGTGAGGTTCCGAGAGAAGAAGAGCCGCTTTACTTCACAAATACCATGGATTCTATAGCGGAGACATTAGCTTTATTGGCAGCCAGACCTACTCCTACCCCACCGACTACTCCTGTGCCTCTGTTGGTGCATCACACCACGAGACTTGAAGCTTTTCGGAGACTACGGCCTCCTACCTTCTATGACACTCTGGACCCTATGGTAGCAGAGGCATGGATTATGTAGATGGAGAAGACCTTTTGGGCTCTCCACTGTACTGAGGAGCAACAAGTAGAATGGGCTTCCTTCGTGATGGAAGGTGAAGCCGAGCATTGGTGGCGAGCTGTCCAAAGGCAGGGGGATGCTTCAAAGGCAGGGGAACCTTGGACATGGGTAGAGTTCCGAGATACCTTCCACGAGCAATATTTTCCTAGATTTATCTGGGAACAAAAGGCAAGGGAATTCATGCTCTTGGAGTAGGGAGCAATGAATGTGGCCGAGTATATGGCTAAGTTCACCGAGTTGTCGAGATTTGCTCCGCACTTGGTTGCGACTGAAGACCTGCGGGTTAGAAAGTTTGAAATGGGATTGAAGGCGTTCATCCGAGATAGGGTGTCCATTCTTCAAGTGGAATCCTGGAGAGAGATTGTGGGAAAGGCGAAGATTGTCGAGAAGAATGCAGAAGATTTTCTCAAGAGGAGAGATAGTGGCTTCGGGAGAAGCATGTCTCGAGGTCAGTCTAGTGGTTCTTCACAGTCCGAGAAGAGGATCAGGACTGCACCATACCAGTTCTCTCAACCGATGTCGGCTCAGAGGCCTTCTTTTGTACCACAGGCACCGCGCCCTACGACTTCACAGGCTATGAGGGTTATGCCTCCGGTTTCCTCCACATCGCAAGCATTCGAGAAATGCGCCGTATGTGATCGTCAACACAAGACTGGGATTGTCGAAGATTATTAGGTGGATGTTTCCACTGTGGTGAGGTTGGTCATGTGATTCAAGACTGTCCACACAAGCAGTCACAGACTGGACCATAGGGAGTCCGACCTCCAGGTAGGCAGACTTCGCTTCAGGGGTCTTCATCTCAGGCCTCCAGATCCTTGCCACCCACTCAGTAGCCTCGTCAGGCTAATCAGGGCAGGATATTCACCATGACTGACAGAGACACGCACAGGCATCTGATGATGTTGTGCAAGGTACGCGCGAGTTTGATATTGTTAAAGTTCTAGAGTTGACATGATGTATTGTATATATGTATTCTATGTGATGTTTTGCTATATGAGTATTAATATGTGTTATGAATGTAGTTTATATTATAACTTGGGTAGCTATAATTCTCAGGTTCATTGCTAGTAAATGAATGTTTGGCAAGAGTGTTGATCGACACAGGATCCACTCATTCATTCGTCTCACCTAGTTTTGTCGAAGGCTTTACGTCCAAGCCAAGTAAGCTACCTCGAGAGTTGTCCATTTCGACTCCATTGGGCAAGTCTATTGAGACAGATAAAGTATATCTGGGCAATGTTGTGCAAGTCATGCAACACGGGTTGCCAATCGACTCAATCATTTTGGGATTTCAGGATTGGGATTTTGACGTTATCCTAGGAATGTATTGGCTCTCAGCTCACCATAGACACGTGGAATGTTTCGAGAAGGTGGTGAACTTTAAACCCGTTGGGTTGAAGCCGTTTCATTTCAGGGGACTTCAGAGGAGAGACATTGTTCGTTTTACAGCTCTCAGTCTCGAGAATGTAGAAGTACGAGACTCCACATCCATTCCGGTGGTATGTGAGTATATGGATGTTTTTCTGGAGACCTTACCGGGATTACCTCCTAATCGGACAATCGAGTTTGCGATTGAGTTAGCTCCAAGCATAGCTCTGATTTCTAGGAGTCCGTATAGGATGACCCTTATTGAGCTTAAGGAGTTAAAGGACTAGTTGGTAGGATTGAAAGGCCTTGGTTTCATTTAGCCAAGTTTTTGGTAATGTCTTTTGGTTTGACTAACGCGCCAATAGCATTCATGGATCTGATGAACTGGGTGTTCAGATCGTCTCTCGATCAGTGTGTGATCGTATTTGTAGATGATATCCTTGTGTATTCACAGTCACAGGATGATCACACGAGAGATCTCCGCCTTGTATTGCAGACTCTTCGAGAGCATAGTCTATATGCAGAGTTGAGCAAGTGCGAGTTCTGGCTGGAAAAGGTATCTTTTCTTGGTCATGTGGTGTCTGCCAAAGGTATCTCAGTCGATCTTGCAAAGATCGAGGTAGTGATGAATTGGGAGAGGCCGAAGATTGTTACCGAGATTCGTAGTTTTCTTGGCCTGGCCAAATACTACAGGAGGTTTGTAGAGGGATTTTGTGTTGGACATATATGCCCTCGAAAGCCAATAAGAGACTTTTCTATGTTGATTAGATAAGCATCATATTCACACAACCAACTATAAAGGGTATTTATATTAATTACTGTCTCATATGACGAAGACATAAAGTTTCATAGGTAAGATTGTAGGAAAATCATGCAAAGGTTGCGAGGAGATATGATTTTTCGGTTCCTTGTAAACCTAATATTGTTCGAAGCCTCTAGAGTACTGGTTGGGCGCCGTACTTCATCATGGCTTGCACATGTGTAGTTCTATGAGATAGTGTGATGAATCTCATTCACAGAGAGTGGTGACTCTTGACTAACATGTGAGTATATGTAGCAAGTACATAATACTGAACGGGGTCACTAGTGGATACCCTATGGAATACACTGTCAGATTGTATTAGGGTTATCCATTTGACAAATTGTCCTTAGATCTGAGAGGTTAACATCTTCTCAGACATCTGTCTATATGGCTTTGATGTGCCAATCGGCAATGTCCAATACACAGGACTAACTCCGGGTACGTTGGGTCATGTACACAATTGAAATTTATCCAGATCAATGATTTCTAAGACCTAGAGGGGGGGTGAATAGGTCTATCTAATAATTTCTAACCAATTTTAATTTTTCAATTAATATGTTTAAAAATCAATGATTAACTCAATCAGACAATCCACACAAATCAAACACAGAAGATTTTTACGTGGAAAACCCTAACGGGAAAAAACCACGGGACCTTGTCCAGCAATAAACTTCACTATGAAAAGATATCAAGTACAAGATAAGACCTTACCAAAACAGAAACTATGTTCCTAGGTATAGACTCTTACTCTTGATTTCCACGAACCAGCAGGTTCGATCTCCGCCTTAGCAGCTTCGGTTCCACACCGACCAAATCTTTTCAAGCAACTTCAAATCCACGATCACACACGATCGATCTCCTTCCACGAAGGCTCCGGATCAAACACCGGACACACACACAAGGTGTAGGGTTGTGAATCAATTTAGTAAATTTCAAACCCTAGAGGGATCTCATACAGATCTGAGATCACACAATGCAAGATCAAAGATTTTAATCTATACTTGCATTCTCTAGGATCTAAGAAAGAGGAGGGATCACAAAGATCTAATTAAAAACACTTAGAAAAACCCTAGAAGAGTTTCTCAGACCTCTACTCTTTCAAAAATTATCAAAGACACGAATTAGGTCTCTCAAAAGTTGTTTATATAGGGTTAAAAAAAGAATCCAGAAAAAGAAAAATTCTTTTTACGGGGACCGATCGATCGGTGCTCACAACCGATCGCTCGGTTCACAACCGATCGATCGGTTCTAATGACCGATCGCTCGGTCTTAAAACATCTCTCTGGAAATTTTCCCCATACAAATATTTAGTCCAGTCGATAGCCACCGATCGCTCGGTAGGCCACCGATCGATCGGTCGCAATACCGAGCGATCGGTTGAGACAGAATTTTTGCCAAAATTAATTCATTTTATTTTTATTTGATTCAACTAAGATCAAATAACTTTGGTAGGCTTAAATCTATCCTCCTAGGTATTTTTAGAGTTATCTAAGTCAAATCAAACCTAGGTAGGGGTCTCTAAGTCCATTACCTGTCTAGATCCGGAGTAGAACCTTTTTCTTCTCTTTCTTCTATCTTCTTTAAGCTTTAGCTCTTCTCTTCTTTTCTGACAAGTTGAACATGACTCGAGGACTCGACTCAACTGACCTATCTAATGATCACGGAATTTGCCAACACCTATTTAGGGATTTACAATCTCCCCCTTTGGCAATTCCGGGACAAAACAAAACTAATTCATATACTAGGTTCAAATTTTCCCAATTGATTCAAAAATGGAAAATTGACCTTTACATGACTCAAAAATAATTACATGACTGTTGACATGTTAACTTGTCATGATTTACCAAACTTAGAACCTGTTTGCCTGCACATGCTAAATCAAAAACCTGTGAAGTATGGGAAATAACATATAGGATGAAAATATGTATAACCATTCAAAACCATTCACAATCCATAACAGGTTAGTATTCCAAAAGAAACCATTCATCATCCATAACACAATCTATAACATGTATAACCATTCAAAACCATTCACAATCCATAACAGGTTAGTATTCCAAAAGAACCATTCATCATCCATAACACAATCTATAACCATTCATCATCCATAACTCATCCATAACATATTCTCCCCCTTTTTGGCTCGAAATGCCAAAGGTGGATTAGAAAAGAAAATCATAAACCATTGAAAGGAGATGAGATAGAAAGTAAGGAGCATAAACCATTCAAATATATATATCCATAACAAGTCAATAATAACCAAGAAGGTTTGTACTAAGTACAACCAATTCAAAGTACATCAAAATGGTAAACAAAGTCTGTCACTCGACTAAAAAACAACTTCTATCACGAACCATCACTCTTGCTCATCATCAGAAGTGAGCTGTGACTCATAGTAAGTTCGAAAATCTCGAACATCTCTCTGTACTCCAAGCACTGCTGCATCGAGAGATCCAAGTCGACCACGAACCTCTGTAGTAAACTCCTCGTATGAAGAAATATGAGTCCTGAGATCCATCTGCATCTCTCTCATCATCCTCCCAAGATCGTCCATAGTGGTAGGAGGAGGACGAGATGACCCAGCACCAACTTCTGCTCCCTCCTCTGTATCTCGAACTGAGGCATGTGAAAAACTCTGAGCTAGGGTCTTTTTGGTGATTGGACCCTTAGGAACTCGAGTTGGAACACCAGGAGGAGCGATAACTCCTTGAGAACCAAGAAGTTTAGTGATGAGTGAACCAAATGGTAGGGCTCCAACTGCTGTATTAGTTTGATGGGCTTGGATCATCAAGTCAATGATGTGAGCGGCAAGATCAATATCACGCCCACGTAGAAGACTAAACAAAAATCTAGCTCTTTCTTCCCTAAGGTCCGCAGTATGAACCTTTGGATGGATATTTGCACTCATAACAAGGTTTACTAGTCTAGCATCCTTAGTGAGTTTCGCCACTTCAATAAGAGACCCAACCCAAAACGAAGGAGTACCACTTAGAAAGGTAACTACATGTTCCATGGAGTCTTTATCCTCATCAGTTTTATAATTATAAGGATAATATGCATTTAGAACTCTAGGACATCCAAGGAATTTAGAAACCAAATCAGCATTTATGATAACAGATTGTTCTAATGCTCGAGATTTGAATGACCATTTTTTCTGGTTGATTTCAGAAAAATTAGAGTAAAATTCTCTAACTAACTGGACAGAAGCAGGACCGGATAAGGTAAGTATACCTTCCCATTGACGATCGGAAATTAGAGTAGGAAGATAATAATCACCAAAATCAGAAATATGTATGTCCCTTTCAACCATAACACCTTTCTTACTAAAATACTCACTATAGAGTTGAGCAGCAGTAGGACTGATAAACTGGGATAACTTATTAGACTGGGAAGATGAAGCTTTACCTTTATTTTTCCGAGTTTTATCAGCCAGAGATTTTTGACGATTCTCAATTGTAGAATCAATCATTCTACGAATTGGCCTGTCCCCTATGGAAATACCATGCCCTATTGGAGTGAAAGTAAAGGGCTCTAGGTTTTCCTCATCTTGAGGAGGATCCTCTTGGTTGTTGAGGACCAACCTCCGACGTTTGGGGATGCCAGACATGAGATATGCAAGTAGGATTAACGACAAAACGAACGCCATTGAAGAAAATGCAAGAAATGATGCCCTAGATGAGAAAATCAATCTAAAGCAAAGAAAATGCACAACTCTTACCTTTTAGATCCTTGGGAAACCTTTAGAGTAGAATGGAATGTTCGTAGGAAAGATTTGGAGGAGAGGAAACCGAGAGATCGCTCTGGAGATCGGAGAACAAGTGAACAAAAAAAATAGAAATGAGGGTTTTATAACCCTGTTCACGAAAGACCGATCGATCGGTCTTTAGCACCGAGCGATCGGTGCTCTGAAAATTTTTCAAAATTTTCACAGTTAAAACCTTTTCTCCCCCTCAACCAATGGAACATTTAAATACATTTTCACCTCAAAATGACCAACTAATAAAAAATTTGCAATATGTGATTTCATCAAAATCATAGATAATAATCACCCAAGAATTGATATATCAAGTATAGGCATAAACAAGGATTATGAAAACATTAATTGATTTTCACTGGTGATTAAATATGGTATTTGCATCAAATTCACAATCAGAGTCAAGATACAATTAGAAGTAATGTGAATATGAAATCAAAATTCATTACTTGACTCGTTGAATTGGTTTCCTTCCTTAATCTAGATTTTGACATTATATATCAAATGGGACTCTAAAATTTTCAAAAACTAGTGTTAAAACCAATAATCATCCATATTTATCTGATGAGCAATTTTTACCCCATATTTGACTAATAAATTATTTCATTTCTTTTTCAGTCAAATTGTACTCATTATGTAAATTCTTTTTGGAGTACACATATATAGACACTAGCACACTGGTGACTTTCACTCAAGTGAGAAGGTAGCTCTTTCTAATGACAGTAGGGGCTTTCACACTAGCAATCCATATAGATACCTACTGTTTGTCTAGGTAGCCATTACTTACTGTTTGCATTCACTAGTAGCTATCACACAAACTCACAGGTAGTCCTCTCCATGTCAATAATTTTTATATCTAGGGGGCTCACCTTATGGAATTTTTTATGACATTGGTTATACTAGATTTGATTAATCTAGGGAACCATATGGTATAATATCAGAACCTTTATTTAGGAACTAAAACCATCTAAATAATCAGTCAGAGTGCTTGTGCAAATTAGAACATCATTGTATGCTCAACTCTAACTGAGGTTAATTAGCATGACCAAATTCAATCACAAGATCGAACCAACAATTGAACTTTCCTATTTTATTCAATCCTATGATATATTTATCCTTGGATTATATAGTTAAATATGATTTCAAGGAAATAACATTAAGCTAAAAGATAGGATAAATAAGGTCATACAACCACATTATTTTTTGCAATATTTTTCAATTTTTTTTTTTTATTTTTATTTTTATTACTTAAAGAAAATAACAAAAAAAATAGCTCTATGACTTAAATAGAACATGAAAAACACATAGGCTATAAAACAAGTACTCCATTACTCAACTCCACACAAACCGATGGATTTCCTAAGGAGTTCAAACCTAAGGGAATCTAAAGGTTTTGTGAGAATGTCCGCATATTGATTCTCTGTTTGGACATACTCAATAGACACAACTTTTTGCTCAACAAGATCACGGATGAAGTGATGCCTAATGTCTATATGCTTTGTGCGAGAGTGTTGCACAGGATTTTTGGAGATATTGATTGCACTTGTGTTATCACAATACACAATCATAGTGCTTTGATCAATTCCATAATCCTTCAACATCTGTTTCATCCACAGAAGTTGGGTGCAACAACTACCAGCTGCTATATACTCAGCCTCGGCTGTAGACAAGGAAATGGAATTCTGCTTTTTGCTAAGCCAGCAACCAAGCAGTTTCCAATATAGAAACACCCGCCGGAGGTGCTTTCCTATCATCAGTATTTCCAGCCCAATCAGCATCAGAATACCCCACAACAATGACATTTGTATCGAAAGAATACCAGAGGCCTAAGGACAAAGTTCCACTCACATAGCGAATGATACGCTTGACAGCAACTAAGTGAGACTCTTTGGGATTTGCTTGATAACGGGCACATGCACCAACACTAAAGGCTATGTCGGGTCTAGTAGCAGTTAGGTAGAGCAAACTACCAATCATGCTTCTATAATTAGTCTGATCGACATCCTTCCCTGAAGTATCTTTACTAAGTTTTATAGTAGTACTCATAGGAGTCCTAGCATGCTTAGCAAAACTCATTCCAAATTTCTTCACTAAATTTTTTGCATATTTGATTTGAGATACTGAGATCCCAGAATCCAATTGCTTGATCTGAAGACCAAGGAAGAACTTAGCTCACCAACCATGCTCATTTCAAATTCATTTTTCATTTGTTCAGCAAATGAATGAGCATGTAAGTCTAATGTGGAACCAAATACAATGTCATCAACATATATCTGGGCGATGACAATATCACCTTTCACTTTCTTTATGAAAAGGGTTCTGTCTACTCCCCCTCTCGAAAATCCGTTTTCCAAGAGATAAGTAGTCAGCCTCTCATACCAAGCTCTTGGAGCTTGTTTTAAACCATAGAGGGCCCTTTTTAGTCGATAAACTTGATCAAGGTGATGTGGATCTTCAAACCTTTTGGTTGTTCCACATAGACTTCTTCATGTAGAATGCCATTCAGAAGGCACTCTTAACATCCATTTGAAAAAGTTTGAATTTCATATTACAAGCCACAGCTAGAAGAATTCTTATTGATTCTAGTCTGGCTACAGGAGCAAAAGTTTCATCGAAGTCAATACCTTCAATTTGGGTATATCCTTGTGCAACTAACCTAGCCTTATTTCTTATGATAGTACCTTTTTCATCAGATTTGTTCTTGAAAATCCATTTGGTACCTATCACATTTGTATTATTAGGCCTAGGTACTAAATACCAAACATCATTCCTAGTAAACTGAAGTAACTCTTCTTTGCATTGCATTTATCCAATTATCATCTGCAAGAGCTTCAGCTACATTCTTGGGTTCAAAAGATGAAGTATAGCAAATGTAGCTAACTTCATTTTCAATTTGTTTCCTCGTTCTCACTCCACTTTCAACATCACCAATAATATCAGTGGAGGTGTGAGGACTCATGACCCTAGGATGTGTAGGTTTTAATGGAGATGTTTGCTTATCAATAGGTGAAGTTGAAATAATTTCAACATCTTCATTTTCAGCACTTTCATCATCCTCACATTGCACATTTTCAACACCAGAGTCATCCACAATTACATTTATGGACTCCATAATTGTAGAGGTTCTCAAGTTATATACTCGATAAGCTCTACTGTTGGTGGAATACCCAAGAAATATCCCTTCATCACTCCGGGATTCAAATTTTCCCAGTTGCTCCTCTATCCTTAAGGATATAGCATTTACTTCCGAATTCTCGAAAGTACTTTACACTAGGTTTCTTGTTATTCCACAACTCATATGGGGTTTTCCTTGTTCCAGGTCTTACAAAAACTCTATTAACTATATAGCAAGCAGTGTGAACTGCCTCAGCCCAGAAATGAGAAGCTAGATTGTTGCTATGAAGCATAACTCTAGCCATCTCTTGGAGAACCCTGTTCTTCCTCTCTACTACACCATTCTGCTGAGGTTAATAGGTGCAGAAAATTCATGTTTGATACCAGACTCATCACAAAAGTCATTGTACTTAGAGTTTTCAAACTCCTTTCCATGATCACTTCGAATTCGAGTGATTGGGCATCTTTCTCATTTTGAATTTTCAAGCAAATACTTTTGAAATTGTCAAAAGCATCGGATTTCTCTCTTATAAATGCCACCCAAGACATTCTAGAGAAATCACAACCATGACTAGGATGTATCGCTTTCCACCTAGACTTTCAGTTCTTGTAGGACCCATAAGGTCCATATGAATTAATTCCAGTGGATATGAAGTAGCAATACTTGAAGTCTTCTTATGTGGGGTCCTAATTTGTTTACCAATTTGACATGGCCCACACACAGCAGTAGAAGGCTTTCCTAGTTTGGGAACACCTCTCACAAGCTCTTGCTTAGAGATTTTACATAGGTCTTTGAAGTTCATGTGACCTAGTCTTCGGTGCCACAAATCAACCTCCTCAATTCTAGTCTTATAACAGACATTTGAGGGAATAGTACTGGGAGTTAAGCCGTAGCAATTGTCAGTGGTTCTCAATCCTTCTAGAACACACTTACCTTTACCATTAATGACTAAGCATTTATTTTGGGTAAAGTGCACAGCATGATATCATCACATAGTTGACTTATGCTAATTAAATTAGCTTTCAGTCCTTCAACAAACAAGGCATCTTTCAATTTAGGTATGCCTGGTGAATTGATGATACCCTTTCCTTTGACTAAAGACTTGCTTCCATCACCAAAAGTAACAGTCCCATCAGGACAGTCCTCAATTGAATAAATAAGGACTTGTTACCTGTCATATGCCGAGAACACCCACTATCGAAGTACCACATTTCTGTGTTTTGGGCTTTCAAGGCAGTATGAATGACAAAGCACTTAAGGTCTTCCTTTCTCACATACACAGTCTTTAAACTTTGTTTAGATCTTTGATCATTAATCTGTGTAGTAGAGACCTTTTTCCTTTTTGTCCTCCTTGACCTTTTTCTGTTTTGGTTCGTTCTAGTTTTGTGATAAGTCAAATTATTTCCTCTTGAATAATCATTTGGAATAAATTGACCAGTCCTTGTCCTAGATTTGAGCAATTCTGTTAACATCATCGCTCAACATTCTAGACTTTTCAGCTAGAACCTGAATCTGCCTTTGAAGAGTCCCTTGACTCAGATTTTTGGTTCCATGAACCATTTTGGGGAGCTCTCCTAAATCATTACAATTAGGTCGAAGGTACCTCTCACCCACAAAAGTGACATGTGGGTATGAATCTTGGTAGAGGAGGAAGATTTCTTCTAACTGGAATTTGATTCCTTAAAGCATTCACTCTAGGAGCTGTTTTCTCCCTTCCTTTCCTTTCTCGCTTTAACATATTTGTATAAGCCTTAGTATTGATGTAGAAGTAAATTTTCTTTGGCATTCATAATGTATTGGCTCAAACACTCACTAAGCCTTGCCAACAGCTAAGGACCAGTTGGTGTGTCACTGTCCTAATCCCGATCTACTAGAATTTGATCCATACTTTCTGACTAATTCATTAGGCAGCTGTGTACCAACATTCTCACTTCTTTTTCAACAGAGTATAGACCTCTGAATCAAGTCAGTCTTGTCTTTAAGGTAATTTGGTGTTCTTTTTCAAGAAATTTCACTTATCAACAAGAGAGACTTAAAAGTTTCCAGCCTCCATTTGCAGAGTTTTTAACTCTTCAATTTCTTTCCTGGAAGTGTCTCTTTCATTTTCTATTTCTGACCGACAATTAGTCAATGAGACTTCTCTTCCAAAAGACATTGAACTTTATAACCAATATGCTTCTTTTCATTTTCCACTGACTAACTAGACGCTTCTCTTCTGCTACGAGTTTACAGTATCTCTTCATTTTGATGAATTTGAGTTTTTTGCTCAAAGAATTTTTGTTTAGTCAGTTTTAAAACTTTCAGCATACAACTTCTCATAAGTTGTTTTCAAATCTTCATCACTTTCAGATTCGTTTGACTCTCTGTAAGTCATCACTTGACTCATATGAATACTTTCAACTTCTATCCTTTTCCATCACCGCAGAGGTAGTCTCAAGAATCGCAGATAGGGAACAGTGAAAGCCGATGATTTCCAGTATCTTTCATTTGAAGAGAACTGTTCCGATTTCTTCCTTCTCGGAATCACTGTCATCCCAACAGGCATTCCACCTGCCCTTCACTCTTCTTTCTTGTTGGACAGTTAGTGAAATTGACCGAAGCCTGGCATTCATAACATTTGAACACCTTGGGATTTCTTGTCGCCACTTTTGAATTTTTCTTGTTTTTCCCCGGGCTTAGACTTTACTTATCACAAGATTTTCCTCCCTGTTTTGGGATTAAACCTCCTCTTTTTTCGTTCAAAAAAAATTTGCGAAATTTTTTAACGAAATAGCCAGTTCTTCCTCATTCCTTTCTTCCATCACTGTCATCCTCATCCAAAAGTTTCCTTGATGGTTTTTTTCAGGCTAAACGATTATTCTTCTTATGGACGTAGATTGAGTTTCATAGTTTTGGAGTGATCCAACAATTCTCAATCTTCATAGGTCACATTTTTAACTCTTTCGATTG